>CAVNYN010281896.1:0-21565 GCA_963692815.1 Nyctanthes arbor-tristis
CCCCCCCCCCCCCCCCCCCAAAAAAAAAAAAAAAAAGAAGGGTATTAAAGAAAAAATAGATGTGCTAATTTTAACTAATTTTATTAGCAATATAGTGAATTCCAACAATGGTTAAATAATACATGTACAAGTTAGTTTTAATAATTGTGTAGTTATCTCATTGGATAAGTAAAACCATTAAATTCACTCAAATACAAATGCGTTTCATTTTCGTGAAAAGTTATTGGTTAACCGTTGCAAAATAAATATAAAAAAAGAAATTTTTAAAGTTAAAAATGTCACCTTAAGATCGATACTTGTTAAATTTAAGAAGAAAGTTAACATGTGAAAAAATACTAGCTCCCCCCTTCCCATATATTTTATTTGAGTTTTTATTAGCATTAAGAATGGAAACAACTTCTTTGCCTTGTCCGGTTACTTGTTTGTTAGGTGACATGGTGTGTTCAAAGAAGACCTTTTTGCCTATGATACGTCCAATCTTGTTTTGAATTTTTAATGACAAAAAAAATATATTTACACATATCAAGCCACCCAACAAGTAACCAGCTAAAGAAAAGTAGCACATCTCATTAAAAATTGTATGGAAAAGATACATTTTACAAATTATGTTATTAATTTATCCTTATTTAATGAGTATATAATTTAAAATTGATGGTTATAACTAAATATTAATATGGGTAACTTAGTAAAATGATGTAAATTAATTTTCTTAATAGAAGCTTATATATTTGAGATATTTTAAAAAAGAAAATAAGCCTATACTTGAGTCCTTAATTTCTAGCAGCTGGCATTGTAGAAATGAAAATTTCGCAAATTCAAAGTTGAATTTTTATGACAGATAGGGTCCATATCTTTAAAAAATATGGTAAATCCGGTCTATAAGTTAAATAAATATTGGTAAATAAAGACAAAAGCCTTTGACCATTTTAGCCGGTTCTCGTAGAAATGGCCTGAGTTGTTAGTTTTGAAAATGTTTTGGACCCAACCGCTAAATATCAAAGGTTAGGGACTGAATCTAAAAGGTTAGGGAACCAACCATACTCACCCTAGAAAGAAAAAGAAGAAGATATTTAATCGAACGTGACACTACTTAGTTTCTGGTAGCAGGTCACTTTTAAACAACTTGATTGTAGATCGGAAGAGCCGTCATTTTGGGAACTACGATGGCTACACGGCCAAAATGGGCCAGCCAGATCACATGTAAACAACAAAGAAGATCTCACACGGCCAAAATGGGCTAGCCAAATCACATGTAAACAACAGGGCATAGTTCAACCAGTCGAACAATTAGCGTAAAAGCTTGCTTCCAGTGGCAGGGTGGGGAGTTCGAAATCCATTGAAAGCATCTGGGATTATTTGCACATCATTGCCAAGTGTTAGAGGTGTGGCGGTAGACTCTCTTGTGTGCAGAAGTGTACAATCTTGTGAGAGGAATCAGGGACCAGTTGAGGCACATTCCGCGATTTACCTCCTCCAGAGTTCTAAGGGCAAGGGTTTTGTGGGCCTAGGATTAGTCTGACACAAGTTGGGATAGCTGGTGCCAATCCAAAAAAAAAAAAAACCAAAGAAGATCTCAACTTGCGCTTGTTAACGTCCCTATTACATTAAACAAGCTCATAATTTGAATTATTATGGTACGATTGGTATTTGGTTGCAACTGCCTTGTGAACATTATTGAGCCCATTAAGCCATGGCCAGCTATAAAAAACGCAAGAGGAGAAGATGAAAAAGAAACCTACTAATTAATGAAATTGAAGTTGCAAGGAGAGGTAGTTGTACTAGTACAAATTCCTGCACAAACCACTGCTCAATTCTGAATTCTGAAGCAGCATATCCTGAATCAGTACTTCTGCACAAAGAGAATGGATTACAGAGGAAATTTGGAATCAGAGATGAAACAGTTGAGAGAGACATTCAATTCTGGGATTACAAAACCAGAGTCGTGGAGGAGGTCCCAACTCCAAGCCCTTCTCTCTTTGCTTGAGGAAGAAGAAGATGGTATCTTTAAGGCCCTCCGACAAGACTTAGGAAAGCATCAAGTCGAGGCCTTTCGGGACGAGGTATACGATAAAAAAAAATTCCCTTTTTTTCTTTTTGGTTGTCTTTGTATTCTCATATTGATTGAAATGATCTATTTGTCTGCAGGTGGGACCTCTGATAAAATCTGTGAACTATGCGTTGAAAGGTCTGAAGGGATGGATGTCAAGAAAAAAGGTTACTTCTCTTGTGTATATATATCCCAAGTTTATTGTATTAGTAACACGCAATTTATATACTTTGATCGGTTTACTAGGCAGATTTGCCTATTGCTGCATTCCCATCGAGGGCGGAGTTGGTACCGGAGCCCCTCGGTGTTGTCCTCATCATATCCTCTTGGAACTTCCCTTTTGGTAAAGATTTCACTTCTGCAAATTAAAGCCGATATCAGAGCAACCTTCATAAATGGGTGTCAGGAAAACTTGTTCCCAAAAACTTTTGTATATTCCTATATATGATCATGACTATGACATGTTCGGTTTTTTTTTTCCATGTAAAACTTTCAGGAGTGTTATTGGAATCGTTGATAGGAGCAATTGCAGCAGGAAATGCAGCGGTCCTGAAACCATCAGAGCTGGCTCCAGCATCTTCTTCATTTTTGGCCAAAACTGTGCCTACTTATTTGGACAATAAAGCCATTAAAGTCATTGAAGGAGGTCCCTCCACTGGTGAGAAACTACTAAAGCTCAAATGGGACAAGATCTTCTTCACGGGTAAATAAATGTATACTACATTAACAAGAACCAATCCATATTCTTAGCTTAGGTACTTCCAAAATTTATTCTTCATTTTTATTCAACTAATAGGTAGCGCAAGAGTGGGCCGCATAGTTATGACTGCTGCAGCGGCAAATCTAACTCCGGTAGCTTTGGAGATCGGAAGAGCACACGTCTGAGCCATTGTTGATTCCCTTTCGAGTTCATGGGATAGAGAGGTAAATTTAAATTATTTGACTCTAATTCGATTCTTGATCAGTCTCCTGATTACTGGTAATTTCAAGATACAAAGAACCATAGCACTTGCATGCATAAACCTTTACAGAAGGGACGACAGCTAGTAATTTTTTAGATCATTTTTGTTCTTAGATTGCAATGAAAAGACTCCTTTCTGCAAAATTTGGGACTTGTGCTGGTCAAGCATGCATTGCCATTGATTATATCCTAGTGGAAAAGAAGTTCTCAGCCACATTGGTACTCTTTTTACTTGTATATAAATGCAATTAAGCCGAGTTTCTCTTAAAACTATATTTTGTTAACCTAATGGTTTCTTCATCTAATCTTATATGCATCTTCAGGTAGAACTACTGAAGGCCTCCATCCTCAAAATGTTTGGGGAAAACCCAAAAGAGTCATATCGTTTTGGGAGGATCAACAAAAATCACTTCTCGAGACTAAAGAAATTCTTACAAGAGCCAGGGGTTAAACCTTGTATAGTTCATGGTGGTTCATATGATGAAGATGCTCTGTAAGTACATTCCTCCTTTAGCACCCTCTTCATCGCGCCATTCTTGTTGGTCAAGTATCAAGTTCAAAAATAAGTAACTTTTTTATCGGTCGAATTTACTTATTTTTTTCACTGGATGCAGGTTTATGGAGCCGACTCTCTTGGTGGATCCTCCTCTGGAATCTGATATCATGACAGAAGAAATCTTTGGTCCATTGCTTCCAATAATTAGAGATCGGAAGAGTAATATATATCTAGACATAAAGGAACTTCTTGTCTTCATTCTTCTGTTATTCATAATTGATTTCAGGATGCCAAAAAACATATCTTCTGCTTGGAAAATGTAAATATTAGATTTTGCGATAAGAAAAATTCATCATTTTTGTCAGGTGGAGAAAATAGAAGATAGTGTTGAATTCATCAGGGCAAGACCAAGAGCCTTAGCAATATATGCCTTCACCAATAATGAAGCATTTAAGAAGAAGTTAGAATCAAATACGTCGTCTGGAAGTGTCATCTTCAACGACGCCATCGTACAAGTAAGTTCACAAGTTACTAAGATATGTCTTCTATATTCAGAACTAGCATCACTTGAACTTAAATCTTCACACTCTTAACAAAAGTAAAAAACATCTCAATCTATTTAACACAAAGATTGTATTGATAAAATCTTCTTGTTTCGAAATTTTCTCCCCTTTCTGGGAGTGCAGTATGTAGCAGATTCTCTTCCATTTGGGGGAGTTGGTGAATGTGGATTTGGTAAATACCATGGGAAATTCTCATTTGACATGTTTACTCATGAAAAACCAATTGCAAGAAGAAGTTATCTCATAGATTTTTGGTTCAGATATCCTCCATGGAATCATCAAAGTTTGGAGATTTTCAAAGCTATCTATAGATTTGATTACATTGGAATTCTCCTCATAATAGTAGGTTTGAAAAGGTCTTGAGAAATTTTCGAAGATTTATATATTTAGGTTATAAGCTTGCAAGACATGAAATGTCAATATTAATAATTGCTTCATTCTATTGTATTGTATCAAGAAATTAATAATATGTGTAAAATCCTTAAATGGATGACGACCTAAATGCCTATAATTAATTATTACAGATATTTATTTTTAGTCTATGATAAGTTGTATATTTGATTAATTAATTTACTTTTTACATACTTTGGCACTTACGGATGGCTCTAACGTCTGCAATGCCCCCAGGGAATATTGGAAACATTGGATCATAGGATCTTTGTGCTTGGAATCAAGAGTAATGTATTTATCATCACCAATGATGATCAACTGTTTAAGTGGCATTAAATTAGATAACAAGTTTGATTAAATCAATTAATATCAAATAAATTGCTACTTAAACCAGTGACATATAAAATTATATTCTTGAATCAAACAATCAAAAAGATGAATATTTTGAGTTATTTTGCTTTTGAAGGAGATAAATATCCTAAATGAATACCGTGTAAACAAGCCTTAATTATGAAAATTGATAAAATCCAGCTTCTTCTAATCTCTTCATGGAAAGGATTCTTCTTAAATTCTTTTCTCCAACTGAAAATTTAAAATGATATGAAAGCCACATTTCATTTAGCTATCAACTAAAAGTTTTTGTTTTGTTTAGAGTGGGCAAAAAATAGAATTTTGACCTAGATACACAGAGTGTATCTCTGATATGGAGACATCCGCGGTATGTGACAGAATCTCTTTCACTAGTTTTATCGACCACATGTTATGCAGTGTCCATGTGAATAAAACTAGTCCAGGGGAAGACGCCACGTACACCGGGGGTGTTTCCATATTATTCCTCACAAAATATCTCACAAACTTGATATCCATCTCAAACAAGCTGGGATGGAATCACCAAATTAAAGCGGAGCAAGTTTTGTTCATAATAATAGGTTTCATATTTTATGTGTCAATTTGATTTTTTTTCAAAAAGAAAAAAAAATCATATTTTTCTAACCCTTTTTTTCCCCTTTTTGGGAGTGCAGTATGTAGCAGATACTGTCCCATTTGGGGGAATTGGTGAATGTGGATTTGGTAGATACCATGGCAAATTCTCATTTGATGTATTCACCCAAGAAAAACCAGTCGCATGCAGAGGCTATCTCACAGACTTTTGGTTCAGATACCCTCCATGGAATGATCAGAAGTTGCAGCTTTTTAGATCTGGTTACAGATTTGATTATCTTGGAACTCTTCTCATAGTATTGGGCTTGAAAAAATATTGACAACTTTCAAGCATTTAGGTTTCTTAGAAGAAGCTTGCAAGGATGGACTTGGACCCCTTCCTTCATCTTGATCTTGTTTTCTATCAAGAAATGATGCCTAAAAACCTTAAATAATAACAATGGGTTCAATGCTTCTAGTAATAAAAATCAATTTTGGCCCATTCGTAAATGTAATATTTCATTGAAATTTTTTCATCTACTTTTTGACACTCGTTAACAGTACTCCTAACGCAAGTTTCACATGTCAAATCAAGTCTTGTTTTCGCTTGATTAAACAATCAAAGAAAGACTATAATTCAAGCTCTTTTGCTTTCGACTGTAATAATATTCTAAATTAGAAATATGTTAATCAAGACTTGAAATGTGGAAATTTAAATCAAGTAAGAGAGAGATGGAGAGATGGTGGTTATTTTAATTGAAGAGAAATGCAAAGTGGAGAGGCGCAAAAATTTTTTTAAAAAAAAAGTGCAACAGAGATAGAAAGAGAGAGAATTCAAAAATAATAATAAAATTGTAGTAGAAGATGTAAAGTCGGATGAGGAGTGTAGACATGACACAATAAATGATAAAGAAAAAGTGGGAGGAAAGTTATAAAAGAAAAACAAAAATTAAAAGGTGTTTGGTGGGGGAGGGGGGGATATGCGGCCACTTGGTTTACTAGTCTCTCCCCCCATCCATAGTAACATAGGTCCAACAAGGTGCATTCGAGATGCTCACATCCATGGATGGTCGAAAACAGTTCCGCCATTTTTAAATCAACCAAACATGTTACCACATGAACATGAGATAATATTAACCTACCATCATGAGGCTAATATTAAAATTTTTGAATGAAACACTGTACTGGTAGTATACAATGACACAGATTCGTCTACAAGGTTTGATAGGAACCAACTCAATCAAGTTCTTAATGCTTTTCAAAATATGAAAACCATATGGAATTGTAGTGCATATGTCCTGATAAAAATGTTAAGAGTAAAACAACTAATTTTATTTACCGAGAAATTTAATCTTTTAAAAAAGACAAAGAAAAGTAAGTATAGAAACTGAAGGAAAAAGTTACCCCCAAAAAAAGGAAGGGGAAAAAAGAAAAGAAAAGAAAATAAACAGTAACACCTTGAACGGCAATGGACAAAGGAAGGAAGCCACCATTCCATGCTGATAAGAATATTGCTTTAGTCCTTTGGAGCATTAACAATCACCTCCTTGTAACAAATTGGGCAAGCCTGTTTTATTACATACTGGTTAGCAACACTATTGTTGAAGCACTTGTTAGCAATATTTTCAATGAAATTTGCTTACTTTGTTAATACTGAGCCACTTGCTCCCGCAACTTGCATGATAGACATGTTTGCATGGAAGAGTCATCTGCCTATCACGCCTTTTGTACTCCATCTGGCAGATTACACATCTATCAACCAAAAAAACAGAAAATACTTTGTTACAAGCTATCGAGCCGGAAAATCATTCTATGAAGGATTCATCAGAGATCCAACGACAAGCAATGTACTCATCTCCAATAAACTTCGGGGCAGGGAAAAATTTCATGATATGGAACAAATTAAACATAATAGCCATGCTACTATTCACCTTATCCTACCCGATGTTACTTCTATGCTATGAACATGAACTTCGGATTAAAGATTATGCTTAAAGTGAAAATCAATTGGTAATCGGCATTCTGTTCGTAACTTGCTGAAACTTAGACATAAACAAGGGGCTTTTTTCACTGCTTCCCGCTCATTCCAGTGAGTCCTAAAAATTTATTCCTGGGTTGGGGTTTACTCTGTCTGAGTCTTCTGGCGAAGGATATGAACAAAACCATCAGTTCAGATGATAAAATTCTAAACTATACACCCTTGAGAACACCAAGAATGGAATCCTGAAGCTAATACAACTAAATGCATAATGAGGAAAACCAATTGAGGCAGACAGATAAATGCAGATGCTCCAAAAATATCTAGGCAATCAACAAAAGGAGGTTATATTGGCTTTCTAAATCCTCTAATCCAATGACCCAACTGCAAAAATATCTAGGCAATTAACAAAAGCAGGTTATTTGACTTTATAAAACATCTATACCAGCGACCCAATGGAAGACATGAATTATAGAAGAATGCCAGGGAGACTCGATAAAATTCAATCCTAGAAACTTCTGTGTGATTATGGTACACAAAAAGAAGCATCTCATTAATTTGTCATGAAAATCCTCATATGGTCTAAAAAATAAAGCACCAATATTTTCTTGCAAACACTTTATGCAAACACACAAAGCTGCTCCGAAATTATACAAAGAAAGGGAAGCATCCAAATGAGTCAAAACAGAGAAGCTAATATCTCATAGCCTATAAAGATTACAGCAGGTCTTCATGTTAGTTGACATAGGCATACAGAGGTAGCAATCGGACATGGACACCAATAATGGGATAAAAATATAGGTTTATCTTCAGTTATACTGTAACACAATATTGGAAATACGTAATTTAGTTGAAGAAAAAAAATGTACTTTTTTAGTTGATAATAATAATTACCTTTCAGATCTGAATCTCTTTTTCGAGAACAAGCCACACTTGAACTTTGATACCGGAAGCAACACAATAAGTTCTTGAGACAAACCCCTGCTTTGATTTCCAACTGCTTCACCCAACTCAAGTAACTCCTGCATGAAAATGAAATGGACAGATATGTTTTAGTGAAATCACAAAGTTTATCTATTCTTTTTCATCTCTAGCACAAACAGCATTGTGCACCAGTTTCTTAATTTCATGGTTGCGATTAGACAGCTAGGGAAAAAGCCAGGAAATCAAGAAAATGGTCAACGGAGTAGGAGAAAGCCAGGGAACCACTATATAAAGATACCTAACCCAAGATGCAGAATGTAAGTCAAACTTCCCAACAACTTAAGGATCCACACTGAAATGGCATCCAAAATCGGCAGTGCTATAACAATGATGAGACAATGTTCTACTTCTAGACACGAAAGCTTAGCAACTATTTAGGGAATTTATACCAGATATAACAAAGTGTGTTGAATCAAGAAACAAATAATCATGTAGAGCTCTTTATATTTACAGAGTATTTACATTTGTTTGCAAAAGTCCAGGCAAAAGAATGCAGTGGTGAAAATGTAACTTTAATATAAAAACCGATAACACTGTATTTCTTGAAGGCCATAATTTGAACAATGTTACTGGAAAACATTTTATTTAGGCTTTCTGTTGTACTTCTGTTTATAGTTTCACGTTGCAAAAGTCCACACCTGATTTTGAAGTAGGAATTGGATGGTAACTACGTACCATCAACTGACCAACATTATCCTAACTTTTTAAGCAGCAAATGAGCCATTCAAATGCTTTCAGTGGAGAATGAATCTTCCATACATCTCGATAAATTAAAGTCAAAATTACAGAGATGCTCTTATTTAAATATCATAAATATGGATAGTAAACATAGTCATTGAAAAAGATGACTCTAGAGTGTAGGTAAAATAATATGCACAATCAACATTTTTAACCTCGTAAGTCATGTTGTCAGGGTCAATGTTGTCTTGCCAAACAGCCTGCACAGAGAGAAAGTGATTGACTAAATTTCATACTATGGTTCTTTTTCAAGTTATGAAAGGGATAATAAGTAGAATAATACTATGTAGCACCACTAGTATTATAGACTAGTCTAGGTGGCTTTAAATGGTTGGTTCTCTAAAACGAGACACATTATGATGTCACCTAGACTAGGGCTAGCACCAGTGGTGTTGAATAACATTACTCTGATAAGTATGAAAAGCACAACATTAATATAACAAGAAGGATATAACAACATACCTCATAATCACTATTATTCTGATGATTACCAGGACCTAGAAAATTCCAAAGAACAGAGATCACCTCTTATTTATACTTCTACATGCTATAATTTTTGAGATTTAAACACACATGAACACATCAGAAAACAAAACCTGTAAACTGAAATGCATATACGATCCCGGATGAAAAACATAAAACATCCATGAGCCAGGGGTTGCATCAATTAAATTCAAGTTCCTTTCATGAGATAGGATTGAAATAAAAAATATTCAAATATATTCTTGTTCCCAACTCTTATGAAGCAGGAGATTATTTCCACATGAACCTAAAAGAGAAAAGGAGAGAGGATGACGAGAAGTAAACTCTGCACAGGTTCTTCACGTGATGAAAGAGTATAGAATAGGATCTCGGTGACTGGAGTTAGACGTGTGCTCTTCCGATCTCTGTACGCAAGCACAATGGAAATGAGATAAATCTCACACTCTAAAGGATCAGCCTGTGGAGTGGAGCTTGAATGTCCTTGATTCACATGTGAAGCTGTAGCCTGATCATCAGCCACCGATGAAGGGCTTTCCAAATGCTTATCATATTCATCAATCCCAGTCATATGATCATTTACCACATAACCAGGCCAATATTCATAGTATGAGAAGCTTCCAGGCTCTGAAACTGCATATTTGTACAAATTACTGTTTGCTGCTGCATAAGCACTCTCCTGCAAGTAATTTAGAGCAATCACGTAAGTTGTTCCACACACCAAAAAAATCAAAATGAAACAGTAAAAGTACCAAAATTCTTTTCCAAATTCGAGGAAAAGATAGTAACTCACACTTGATTGAGACATTTTGTAAATCTAAAGAACAATGTTATGCCAACAGAAAGGCCAGAAACTTTATCGTGCCGTTATAATAGCTACTCAAAGCCTTTGTAGCATACAAATGAATGGAAATAAGTGGTGGAGATTTGTGCAATACATGTGGGTTCTATGAAATATATAAATGCGATTGCTCCTTTTTCTATTTTGCAATAGATATAGTTTTGCTAACACAGGCTAAATCTATGATAATGTTGGTTTATTTAAGCCCACCCAATACGTCCAAATTCCCAAAGGTTGTTCAGATAAGGGGAAAGAGCAGCCTAAAGAAAGAGTCTCCATAATCTTCACAAGCTTCAGATGAAACAAATCTTAAGTTCAGCTTTTTTTGCTTCTTCAGAAAAGAACCCACTTAAATCCAAATTTTAAAAGTTTTTGAGCTTATAATTATTATCAATCTTGCTTCTTTCAACTTCCAAGCCAAACTTGAGCATAGTTAGTTATTTGAGATAATTTACATCCCTACATGATTAACATTTTGAGCCTAATTACATCCTTAGGTGGATGATCAAAGTCCAATATTGAACAGCCTAAGAGAGGAAGTCAAGATATTTAACTCAGAATACTGGGAAGAGCTCAAACCATTTCTAAAATTTACCTGAATATAGGGAGCATCAGTAAAAATGAAATTTCCATGATTATAAGTAAGACCTCCAAAAAAATCCACAAAGCTTCCAATCGAATTATAAGGCATTGCATTGTTTGTGTAGTGAGCATCCATCTGTGTGTTCCAGCTCATTTTTGAAAATCAATATCTGATGCACCAAAAAAACAATGGTCAAACTTAGCCAAATTCAAGCACATATACGTATGCAACTAAAGTTCAACAAGTTTGAGAACGTCCAAAATGTCTCAATCACAATATTTCCAGGTTAATTGTATATTTCGGAAAATTCTACAATTTAGTCATCAACGGTCAAATTTCAGGTAAAAGAGTTCCAAAATAATTTGTAATAATATCTTAATTAAGAAAGACCGCATTAGCAAAAAAAAAAAAGAAAAAGAAAAAGAAAAAGAAAAAGAAAAAGGGAAGAAAGAAAGAAGGTATTCAAGAAAGTAATTACACAATTTATTTACGCATTCCGAAAATTAAAAATAAATAAATCAATCAATTCCACTTATGAGTTAACATTTAGATTTCTCAGAAAAATTGTAATAAAAAAGAAAAGGAAAATAGGAAAAGAAGGACGTATAACTTGACAAAGCCCAAACGAATTCATAGCAGCAAAGATCAACAACAATGAAAAAGATCGCATTAGCATAATTAAGATACTCAAATGCTGCTACTTTTTGGATTATTTCCCCAAAAACCATTTTAGCAATGTTGTGTCCGTGATGTGAAGAAACCAATACATAGATTCCATTGCATTAAATTTTCGAACAACTTCCCTAAAATGATACGGTTCCCAGAAAAATTCAACACCAATAAGAAACTAAAATCAATACCACACTTTTATCGGCGCTGAAGAAACCTCTAATTTCCGGACGTAATTCAGCCCAAGGAAATCAAGTCAATAGACCAATCAACAAAGAAAACCCACAAACCCACAAAGTAGAAAACAAATACAGTGCTGGAGATTACATTTAATACCAAAAAAACAGATTCTTGAAGGAAAAAAGAGATTAAAGGACCGACATTGATCGCTTTTTGAACGCCGGTCTTCAGCTGATCAAAGCAAGATGCCAAGATCCCTCTCTCTCCCACTCTCTCTCTCTCTCTCTCTCTCTCTCTCTCTCTCTGTGTAAAGGTCATGAATATGAGATGCTATTGCGTTACTGCTTTGTCTGTGTTATATAGATGGACAAAATTACAGAACATCAAGAAAGGGACAACACGCACTATTTTCAGTCTCAGGATTTTCACAATTTTTACTATTTTGTGATAATTCTATAATAATTTCATAAATTTCTCACCAGAACCATTTTTTTCCCCTGAAGTATTCTCACCAGAACTCATGAATCTTTTATTTAAAATTAAAAATAAGTCGCGGACCTTTTCGCATAAAATGGTAAACACTTGGTCCTCGATGTTTATTATTATTACTATTTTAACTACAAGCACTATTTATCATAAAGTACATCTGTCTCAAAAAGATAGTTTACTATTTTATTTTCGTTCGTTCTAAAAAGATACTCCACTTACCATATTGAACATGTATTTAATGTTTCATTTCCATATGTGCCCCTAATTAATTATTATTATTCAACTACCTATGTGTTAAAAATATTTTAAATAATTAACGACATGAGGGTATATATAGAAAAATAAAGTAAAATTAATGTTATAACTGCATTACCTATTAATCCTTAATTCACGTAAGATTACTTACCGGACTATCTTTGTGGGACGGAGGTATTAATAAAAAGTACAATTGCATATAGAACTCTAGGCCTTGTAGTTGGTGAGAATTGAAGATGAACCTTAAGCGTGTAAAGACACCCAAACCTGGCCAATTGAGCTAGATAAGGAATGTTACAGGAAGTTGGAAATTCAAGGAAAATACTCTTTAAGTTTCTGTTTGATTCTCTTTTTGAAAACACATTATATCCCACTTACTATCGATTTGACCACTGATTTCATAACTATTTATTTATAATCATAAATTTCAAACTTTTATTAAATCTACACCACTTATTTCACATCATTATAATTTCTCATTGTCATTAATTGTGAATGAAGAGATTCAAACATACACTAATTGGATTGTAGGTTTCACATGAATATGGGATCTCTCAATATTGATTTCTATCAGATGTATGGTGGAATTATCAGAATTGAACATGAACCTTAAGCGTGTCAAGAGTCAAACCCAGCCAATTGAGCTAGGCCTATTGATGTAATCAACATTTATTTGATAAGGAATGTTATACGGAGTTAGAAATTAATTGTATTGTAGGTTTCACAATAATATGGGATCTCTCAGTATTGATTTCTGTCATATGTATGATGGAATTATCTCGCCATACACATATTTTGTAGGAGTTAATTAGGACAATTGTGTGACCCTCACATAACGGGGCCCTATTAATAGGTTTCCCTGATAATCTCCAGCCACGTGTGTGTATAGCAGGGATTGGGATCTCTTTTAAATTTTTAGACATTAGAAATTCACATACTAGCGTAACTTAAAGAAGGTTTTCTTCCCTACAATCCTAGTGTTGTTTCCCTTGGGTGTCCCCCTTCTTTCCAGACCATTCTTCTTCATTGTTCCACTATTCTTCTTCAATTGGTCTAGTTCCTAGGGTCAAGTTATTATTAATAAAGCGGTATATTAATAACAAAACGCAACATATCTCTTTGTTTGGTCTGTAACCAATTAACAATTAGGTATGAAAGGGACACATAGAGGCTCCATCAATAAGAGGTGACAAATACAAATAGAGGAGTTTTCACATGTCCCTTCGGTACCAAGTGGTGGAGTTTTCATGAATTGTGACGGTTAAAATTGGTTTGTTCATTTGTGTTACAAGTGACTTATATTGACTTGAATTAAGAATGATCAATATATATTGTGGTTGACTTGAATTGGAATTTCTTCGAACTACCAGCTTAGTTTTGATATATGACATGACATTATGCCTTAACAGCTTGTTTGGCCAACTAAAGATTAAACTTCAATTAAAATTGAATTAAGAATAAGAAAGTATGATTATTGTTAATATAATTTTGTAATTTTATGGTTTAAACTAAAGAGACCAAAGGTTAAGCATGTTTACATATATAAAGTATGAAGTAAAGGAAAGGAAACCGGCTATTCCCCTTTTCATTCTTTTATTTTCCTCTCATATATCACATGAGGGCCACATTTACTCAATGGAACGCTCAACAACCAATATTTCCAATTTCCGGTGAAAGATTGTTTGTACGAGGTTAGAATTCACTTGTTTCATGTTGTTTAATTAATGTAACGTAGTTAATTATTCTTAAAAGTCCCAAAAAAAATTAAAAATTAAAAAAATAAAATAAAAAGCTCTTAAAAGTCCTACCTAGGTTTGCAAGGTTGGCTTACCTGCCTAATCCAAACATCACCAATCCTAAACTAATTGCCATATTCGTTAATATGTCTTTTGTACCAAGTATATAGTATTCAATAATAATAACAATGTTATGGGCGTGTTTGTCCGTCTAGAAGGAAAAATTTATCTCCTAATCCGAATAACAGAGATGGTAATAAATTTATCTCCTAATCCTAATGAATAAATTTCCTAGTTCAAAAAAAAAAAAAAAAGGAAAAATCCATTTAAGTACTTAAAAAAGGGGCAAACGAAGAAGGCTAGCTTGTAGGGTACATCATCGTGGGTTAAACGAAGAAGGCTAGCTTCTCAATAGTTTGGGTGAAACGTCAAGTGAATTCCTTGGCTCATGTATTAGTTTGAAACTGCATTTCTTATGTTGAGTCGACGTATTGGGAAGAGGCACCTCATTTTCTTGAGGTTTTATTTTGTATGCTATGAATGATTTGGCTAATGAATAAATTTCCTAGTTCAAAAAAAAAAAGGAAAAAAAAAAGAAAAGAAAAAGGGATGAATATCCATTTAAGTACTTAACAAAGGGGCAAACGAAGAAGGCTAGCTTGTAGGGTACATCATCGTGGGTTAATGGTGGTTTTCCCCCATTTTCTTTCTAATTATTTTCATCTTTTTTTTCTTCTTCTTTTTTTTTTTTAATAAGGAAATTTGTAATTTATCAAACTCCACTAAAAAATGGTGAAATAAAAATACGATCATCTTTTTCTTTTAGAAACTATAAATGTGCTCCAAAAAAAAAAAGAAAAAAAAGAAAAAAAGACACTAAATAAGTGGTTCGATCAAATTATAGTGCAATAGTTGTATGCTCAAATTTTGGACCAGAGATTGAGTTTGAAGCACAGTCATCCCTCTCCTCTCCTGTGTCTCCTTGTATTAAAAAAGGGAAAAAGCAAACAATTCTTTGTACACTTTTCATTGGACCTCATAATATTAACACATAAGACTTGAAATTTCATCTTACAATAATTTTTTTTTAATATTTTTATAAGAAGAATTGTCTAAACACTTTGCTGCTTAATTATTATTTATCCGATGTTAAACACACCCTGCAAAATGAGAGTTCATTTTATATGTATATCTTCATTTTGACGTCTCTGTCTATTTTTGCCTTTTTAGCAAGTCATGAGTTTTATCATTTGGGTAATGCAGTAATGTTATATTATTATATATTATAAAAAGAAAGAACAAAACCTGGCGTGCAATGCAAGTTTTCATGCACCAGTCCCTTTTTTTGTCACCACACATGACTAAGAGGGTGTTTGATCCTCTTTATAATTTCTCTTTATAATCTCATATATCACTGATTTGACAACTGATTTGACTACTTTTCATCTATAACCACAAATTTCAAATTTACATTAAATCTACATCACTCATTTCACCTCTTTATAATTTCTCTTTATAATTCAATTCGGATAAATAGTTTCAAACAACCCCTAAAGTTGATGGACCTGCCCATCACATTCACTTCTTTAATTCAGACCCCACCTTATACCATTATAAGAGGATACAACAAAATTTACGTTCTCGAGCATTAGCGCATGTCTAGGTTTTAAACTTATATATGTTCCTTCTAGGTTTTGCGCCTTTTCACGCATTGTTGGTGTCGAAAATGATCTAGCATCATCAAATATATGGAATTATATGGCGTTGTAGTTTCCCGTGTAGCGTGTCTTGATACACGGTACATTATCGTATGACACCATATGGTGTCAGATCAGAACTAGGTGCACCTAGCTATGCTCGTGGTCTCAATAATTTTTCATACATTACGTTTTCTGCAACACTGATAAAATACACTATAGTGATATATAAGAGATGAAGACATTGAATTATCAACACATATGGGTTTAGGTCACTCATTTAAAGTTGATTAGCTAAACTTGTCTAAATTAAAGTCGATAAGTTAAGATCGATGAAATTTGAGAGGCTCGATACAATATTGTAAGTTCAAAAATAAAAGTAGCTTCAAGATTAGTGATCCGTAAATAAAATTTATGGATTCACTCAGACTATGAAACCGAAATTCTCGATCTCTCAGTGAAATTTTGGACTCGATTGGGTACAAATCAATTAGGATGGATGGATATTTGGTAGTGTGTACCAAATATATTCTTTTTGTTACATTGCTTTTGTGGTGTAATGCGAAAAAGGGTTGCAATTTTGCACGTTTTGCTTAAAGCCAAGAAATGAGGCATATGATTTAGGCTATATTAGTTGGGCCATTAGCTGTTTTTATTTTGTAATTACTTGATTATTGATCCATTATTATTGTCGATTATTATAGATTGATTTACATGGAAAGTTTGGATTGATATATTTGATTAATTATGTCGTAACCAAATTCATGTTGTGTCAACTTGAACCGATCAATATATTTGTTGAAGTAACATTGAAAAACAACCCAAAGAAATGCAATTGGACAACATCTGCTCAATGAAAGTAGATATTCCTTTTACGTTTTTTTCATGCTATCATTCTTTTTCTAAACCTCATCATTCCATGCCACTCCATTGCCGTGTAAAGTTCATTATTTTACGTCAAGCATAGCTAGCAAATTGCTAGGAAAATCAGATCGGAAGATGCATATTCAAAAAAATGGTTAGTTGCTAGCAAAAGATGCCAAGTCGAGTTGAGCTCTTGCGAGACTCGATCAACCGTCGGTGGTGCTTTCTGGTTTGGCTCCTTGGTCTGTCTTGTAGTTGGATCTCTTTTATTCAATGAGTAAATTCTTTGTTCGTTTAGTGCTCACCTTCTCACAAGCATTTGAAATTGTTGAAATAATTGACAAAAGGGTGCTAAAAATTGTCAATACTCATTTTATAGTGCCACTGGCAATAATTTCCCTATGTTTACTTCGGCTGAATCTCACTTTGGGAAGTAAGCCCACCAGGGTTCCAACTGAAACCACCTTGTCAACTATAGAACAAAAATAACACTAAAATTCAGATCGTAATGATTGTGTAGCTACTTCTTTTGGGACTTGGGAGTGAACTGTGAGAAAACCAACTTGAAAACCCTTCATTTTAACGGCTACTCGTCTCGAACTCCCTTTTGTTAACATTTCAAAAAAAGGCACATCTTCATTTCGGGGAAAAAAAAAAAAGGCATTTCATTTTTAATATGAACCAACTTATGTAACCGAATAGTCACAGCCGTTGTTCAAAATAATAATAATCGTCATCACCATAATCATCGATAATATAAAAAGGGTTAATTACACCTAATGTCCCCAACCTTATAAATATTTATAGATCACGCCTCTAACTTTTAATTTTCCTTTTGTAGGTCCTCAACCTTTAATGAAATCCCCAGTTTAGTCTCTCTTGACGGAAAACTTCTAATTCATCCTTTAAGTCAGAGACATTTTGATAAAATAAAAAAATAAATATTTTAATTTTAAAAAATTAAAAAAATGAAAAACGAGGGGAAGTACCCCTCCAGAGGCTGTCAAAAATGGCCCCCCTGTGTTGTTGGAAATGACAAGAAGCAAAAGGGGGAGTCCTCCCCCCCTCCAAGAGGTTGTCATTTCCGGTAACACACCCTAAGAGGTTGTCGAAATTGCCATTTCCGACAACCTCCGGTAGGCTCTTGGGAGGAGGGGAGGTCCCCCTTTCCTCAATTTTTCCTTTTTTTTTTTTAAATTAAAATATCTATTTTTTATATTTTACCAAAATACCCTTGACTTAACGGACGAATTAGATGTTTTCCTTCAAGAGAGACTAAATTGGAGATTTCATTAAAGATTGAGGACCTACATAAGGAAAATTAATAGTTAGAGACGTGATCTATGAGTACTTAAAATGTTGGGATGTTAGGTGTAATTAACCCATATAAAAATAGTAGAAACAATATCTACATGGAAAAAACCAAATGTAAATATATCATGATCTCATTAAAAAGCCAACCTTGTGCTGAGAAAAATGATAAGATTCCATTTTATCTCAAAACAAATGAATTTCAAAGAAACAATTGAGGCTTCATTTTCATTTAGACAAGAGAATTGGATTCTTCGAACATTAATTGCTAGACTTCCAAAATTGTGAACTATGGAATTTTTTTCTCCTTATAAAAATATTTCACAGTTTACAAAAGATTCTGTTTTATCAACACTCTTAAAAATACATAAAAAATCCCTTTAACACCTTGTTACAATTTATACTTTCTGAAACTTCGGTTTTTATTCATCGTTTTCTTTTTATGATTATATTTCTTATGTGAATTTATGTTTTGTTATTTTTCTCCATTTCTCCACTTCTAAATATTTTCTAAAGTAATATAATTTGTAAAAATAAGTTGAAAGTTTCAACATATTGGCAACTAAATTCCATTGTTATTATAACAATATAGTTACTTTTTCTTGGGTACTTGACTTCATAACAAATCTGTTATGTAGTTTAAATTGTAGTACAGTAGATAGATACTTATGTTTCAAGTGAAAGGTCTTTCGTTTGAACCATATATACTCATCTCCTAATTTCCCTCATCTCCCCTATGTTTCCTTTGTATAAAATAAAATAAATAAATAAATAAACCATTAAAAAAAAAAAAAAGAGAGTAAGAAGAAGAGAGAGAGAGAAATTCATAAACAAATTATTTACACTAATTTATTACTTTTACTTTCACATTGTGTTTTAAAAAGTGTGTATAGATACAAATTCCAACATGAACTTTATACTCCATGCTTACTTTTTTATTTTATTATTATTATTATTATTTTGTTTACATATTGTTTGCATTTCCGGCATTATTAATGTCATGTAAATTTGCTTATACCATTATGTAAGGTGGCGTTTTCATGTTAAGATTGAAGAAGAAAGTTTTTGGTCAAAATTAGGTGAATAAATATAGAAAACTCAATTTATTCTTTAAGGTCCTTCATCAATTTTCTTTATAATTTCACCTACTACTGATTCGACAATTATTCACTTATAGCTATAAATTTCAAACTTCTATTTACACAACTCATTTTATCACATTATAATTTCTCATTATAAATTAATGCCATCCACTTTTCGTTAGAGTTTCTCATATTCAAGAGTCCTTCTAAGTTATTTTCCTTGACGTTTAGCTCACAACGCAGAGCAGCCGCCCCTCTATAATTGGACCTTCCTATATATACTTCCCAATTTTTTCTCAACCATTTCCTCATTTTCCTTTGAGATTTCGGAGGCGAGTCGATCGCTGGTACGGTCTACGATCTGAAATTTCTTTTGATTCTATTTAATTTTTTCTTTAAGTTAAGCTTTTGAGTCTATTTTTATTGCAAGGATTCTCCCCCTTACGTTTTCGTGGCTCAATTTGCCTGTTAACTCTTCTCACAACCCTTTAGGAACTACTAGATCTATGTGTAGAAGTTTACTGCTTTCTCTTTTTTATGGATTAATTACCATTTTGTTCTGCATTTTTTTCTTAATGGATCTGAATGCTTTATTCCTCCTAACTTCGTGCTTACTGCAGATCCGCTGTATGATAATAGACAAACATTATTTATATATAGCGTTATGACTCTGTTTTGTTTGGTTTGCGTTTTGGAATTTGACATGCTCATTTTTCTGTGGAACTGTTCAATGGCTTTTCAGATCTGGTAGGAGTCAATTAGTTGAAATTGTTTCTATATATGGGTTGGATGATGATGATGGTGATGATGATGATTATTATTATTATATTATTTCACTCTGTATCACGGTTTCAACTCTTGATCTGTTAATTTTGGTTCTGCGTTTACTTTTTCATTTGTTATTTCAGGCTCGTGTTTTTTGGTTTTCTTATATGATGTCTTGTTGCCCATGAAATAGTAGATTTGGTGGCATAAAAGGAAAAAAGGCATCGTCACATGCTTGTTTGTGGTGTAGGGTAATTGACTTTTTGGAGAAATTATAAGATGCCACTATTGAGGCGATTACTAATTTGTAACTTTAAAGTCTATTGACTGGGGCCTAGAAAAAATTGTCAAAAGTAAGATTAGTTGCGGTCAGTAATTATGGGCTTAGTTTTTGATGTAGCAGTTTGATTAGGTGGTGGCATTAATGTTTGAATTCTAGTATTTGATTTCGACCCATAGAATGTTCTAATTACTATTTATTTATTTATTTATTTATTTATTTAAGAGGTTATTAGGAATAGGAACCACAGAAGCAGCTTATGTAACTTCTTTTAGAGTTTTTCTTCTTCCTTTATGCTTGATGCATTCTCGAGGATTTGAGAGTTTGTTCTTTGTCCTTCAATTGTTACTACAGTCACTCTCCTATTTGAACCACTGTCATTTGATTCATTAATTTTACATTGAAAGTGTTCACTTTATGTGTTGGAAAAACTTGTAGTCCGTTTTTTTTATCTCCTGATAGTCCTTACTTTTTCTGTCATTCAGCAACTGCATACCCAATACCAATATCCTATTTTGTTTATTTTGCTTTGTGCAAGTTGAATGATTTACTATTTGTTGTATTTGGGAAACCTGAAACATGGTTACATGCTGTTTTTGCATCTGTAGGTGTTGTATTGTAAATCATAATGGAAAATCAGCACCAGCACCCCACTACCATTCTGAAGTTCGCCAACAAACTGCATTTGAGTTCCAGTATTGCACAGGATGTTCAAGCTCATCATGGGGGACTCCAAAGGCCTGCCATTCAGCAGAGGCAATTTGCATATGGCAATTATACAAATGGGGGGCTGCAGTTCCCTTTTACTTGCAGAACCATCCAGGATCTGTCACTGATTTCTTCCAGTGCTTCCCCTGTGTTCGTGCAGGCTCCCTCAGAAAAAGGATTTGCTGGCTTTGCCATTGACTTTCTAATGGGTGGAGTTTCAGCTGCCGTGTCTAAAACTGCTGCTGCCCCAATTGAGCGGGTGAAGCTTTTGATCCAAAACCAAGACGAAATGATTAAGGCTGGCAGGCTTTCTGAACCATACAAAGGAATTGGAGATTGCTTCAAGAGAACTATTCAGGATGAAGGTTTCACCTCTTTGTGGAGAGGAAACACTGCTAATGTCATCCGTTACTTCCCGACTCAGGTTTGTACAATCTCTTGTTCACAAACAAATGAAATTCCTTTTGACTTTAAAAGTTACACTTCTGCAGATCATTCTAATTCTTGTTCTGTCCAACAGGCTTTGAACTTTGCATTCAAGGACTAC
>CAVNYN010281898.1:7995-35246 GCA_963692815.1 Nyctanthes arbor-tristis
CCCAAAAAAAAAAAAAAAAAACCACAAAAAAGGGGAAAAAACTCGAAGACAGCCGAACACTTCAATAGCAGTATAAGACGGGCTAACATTTGGTGCTCGAGCATAGCCTCCAAAGTTTTTTCCATTCAGTCAATTTTTCTCTTTCGAGATTATAGTTATTAACTTCAACAAATATAAAAGAACTATAAAATCTCCATGAGCCTCATGACTTGAGAGCATGGATGGACCAAGTCAGTGTTAACATTTCATAAGGAAGTGACCTTGACCACCACACAATTATGATCATTGTGGATAAAGACTTGGGTTTTTGTTGGACGCTGGGTTGTCTAGTTACTTAATCAGAGTTTATTAGTTTCGTTATTTTTCTTGTAAATTACTCTTGTTTTGTTGGGACCAACAAGAAGGCCGGGGTTTTCTACCGTTGAGAAGGATACCGACTTTGTCCACCTTACCATCGTTATTTGCAGTCACCAGGGTATTTAGCTAATCTTTCTTAATTAGTACTGATCGGAAGAGCGTCGTGTATATTGCATAATTGATCTCTCCACATCCACAGTACACATAGGCGTGCCTGACTGTAGGCATGCTAGACAGTCATTTAGGGCCCCCAACCATGATTAAACAAAAAGGGCCTTGAAATTAAAAAATTATTATTGAAAGTTTCAATATCTGTATTTTAAGTATGTGATAGAATACATAGAAATGACATTTATTAGTTGATAAAGGAGAAAAAAATTTACTGTTAAGTATAACTACCATATTTATATATTTAATTTATTAATATTTCTACAAATAAATTTTTTCAATATAAGTTTTAGTTTAGAGCCCCTCACAAAATCTTAATTTAAAAGTCACTTAGCGCCCCGAAAACCTTGGAACAACCATATAGAGCCCTTGATGGGTTTGGTCAGTACACCAAAACCCCTCAAACCCCATGTCGAGAGAGGAGTAAAATGGGAGCATGGCCTGCAACTTTTGACACTAAATCCAAAATTTCCTTTTTTGGTCTTTAGTTACTCTTTTCAGGAAATCAAAACTTAGAATATCTTCAGTCAGCCTTGTGACTGAAGAGCATTGGTGGACCATTTCAATGAAGAAGTCATCATCGACTTCTATAGAAGATTCCGGAGTTATTTGAAGCATTGCCGACTAACCAGAATATTCTAGAATTATAAGGCATGCAACTTGCATGGAAAATTCTAGGTGCATGCAAGTTGCAAGAATAAAATAAAAGAAATGGAAGCAACCAAGAAGAAGCCAATGCAGCCGACATGTATGGAGTTTTCTAGAGATTGTTCCACTGACATTGTCTACTTATAAATACCCCCAAGCCTTGCATGAGGCAAGTTAGAGTAGAGAGTGAAATGGGCACAAGTGTTAAGTGCTCAAGTGAGTGGAGAGATAGTGTGAGACAAATAAGCAAGTTGGTCATTTTAGTGTGTTCATTAAGTGTGTTATTGTAAAATAATTTGTGAGTATAAATAAAAGACATTTCTTTGGTGTATCATAAACTCAACAAAATTTCCCCTTGGAAATCTGATGTCCTTTTCAAAAGTCTTGAAATCTATAATTATAAAAAATGTTTAGTTCTTATAATTGAAAATGAAATACTGCACAGAATTTGTTGGACTGACTTGAGATATGTTAATATGATGAAGTAACTCTCACAAGTATAATTTTGGATCCTTAAAGAACCTAAGAAGGTGCAAGTTATTACATCGATTAAATACTTTGACATTATATGGCATTGCTCTTAACCTTTCCTACTACCTGGATACTTCCTCTAAATTCTAAGCTTCTCTATGCCTTTATTCCATTCTAACCCTCCCTTCTCTTAATATAAGCACACTATCAATTCATCATCTACCAAATTATTCTTTTTTTCAGTGTGATGAAATTGTCGAATTACTTCTTCCAAAATACAACATGATTGTTGGTAGCTCATGGTGTTTAATAAAAGAATAGAGAAGTTCTCAAATCTATAATTATCAAAGTTATTTATGTTCTTATAGGTTAAGATGAAATAGTTCGTAGAATTTTCATTAGCAGTGATAAAAAATTTGTTGAGAGGGGTATGACAACATACCTTTCATATGTCATGTTGGAATCTTAAAGCGCCTGAAAAGTTAAAAGCTGTTAGTTTCATTAAACACGTCATCACGATATAAAATTTTGCTCTTAACCAATTCTACTTCATGGTAGGTCTATGGTTCGTTTAGTTTTATTCCGTTCCTTTCTTTTTCTTTCGCATAAGCACTATCAATTCATCAATTTACTACATTTGTCCCTTCTCCTGTTGTGATCAATTCATCAATTCATGCCATGCATTTCTTGGATTATCGATTATGTTGGAACTCAGTGACTTATTTAGATATGATGGCGGTGACTGAGATGTCGTGGAGCAGTTGCTGGTATTGGACGAGGCCAGTAACAAATTCGCCCCTTAGGTGGTTTCAGAACAGAACCCAACCGGAAGTGTGGCCAACGAGGACGTTGGGCCCCCTTAAGTGGGATGTCTGTGATAGTCTCAATCTCATATTGCTTGGGTGAAGAAAAAGAGACCAGTTTATAAGTTAAGAGATCCACTCCATCTGACATGAGGCCTTTTGGGTGAGAGCCTAAGAGCAAAACCATACAGGCTAGACCTAAAGCGGACAATATCATGTCAAAGTGGAGCGGGTCGTTACAGATGGTATCAGAGCCGAGTCCAACCGAAAGTGTGGCGAACGAGGATGTTGGGCCACTGGCGGAGACAGGGGGCCTTACTGGGCCCCGGCCCACCCCTATTTCGGCCCATGTAGTATCAATAAGTTAAAAAGAAAAAAAAATTCTTATATCCGGCCCAGGAATCTTGAAATTGGGATCGGGGGCACAATGTCAAGATTCCTTGGCAATCCAAGATTTAAAAAAAATAAATAAAAAGGGTCCAGCCCAACAAACTAAAACAAACGAAGTAAAATTGCAGGAAGAAAATAGGAACAAAATCATAAGTAATGTTTGAAGAGAATCATAATTTTGCAAAGGGGAATTAGGAATAAAATATATTTATAGTAATTTAGAATTGATTTTGAATTGATAATTAGTCATTGAATATAGTGGCAATTTATACTTTGATGATTGATGGAGATTTGTTTGTATGTGGTTGATTATTTTGCTTCTTGACTTGTTGGTTGGTTGATCGTCGATATTATTTTTTTTCAATTGTTAGTAAGTGAATTATCTAAGGCAAAATAAATTTTCTAATGGATTTTATTAAATAGTTTGATCATATAGATGAAATTATGGCTACACAACAACCTTCTGGCAAGAAAAGGCAAAACTACATTGCATTATTTTGTCAGGCCAGTAAGAAATTCACAAAATGAGGACTGCAATTCGCAACAAGATGGATGATGACTTTCTTGCTCATAGTTTTTAAATTTTTATTAAAATAGAACTTGTTAGCTCAATAGATATATAGATTCTCTTACTGATGAATTTACTAAAGTAAAAAATCATCGGGTCCAACTATCTTTTTAGCCGAATGTAGTATATTTTTAGTAGTTGCAAACTTTGTAATACACTTCAGAAATTGAGTTTGTTTAACGTTTCGAAAAAGTAGAGCTTATATAACTTTTTTTGAGTTTTCGATCTGGCTCCCCCCTCTTTCGTATGCTGGCTCCGCCATTGTGTTGAGCCCCCTTAAGTGGGGTGATTGTAATAGCCTCAATCCCACATCGGTTGGGTGAAAAAAATGAGATTATTTTATAAGTTAAGAGATTCACTCCATATGACATGAGGTCTATTGAGTAAGAACTCAAGAGCAAAACCGTACGAGTTAGGCCCAAAGCGGACAATATCATATCAAAGTGAGGCGGGACGTTACACCAAGTTTCATGAAGAGAACAGTACCCAGTTGCAGACCACATTTAGCCAAGTACGAACTCTTCATAATACAAATATACATATTAATGAGGGATTTCATGGGTTTATATGCGGGAATTGTTTATGGTTTATAACATGTTTGTTCGGGATTGAATGGGGTAAGTATATGTTGATTTTTTTATTTTTGGGACAATGAGGCACTGGCTGATTTGTTTTCATTTTGAATTAGGCTAATGTTCATAAGAGGAGAATATTTCTTCTAAATTGTATGCTTACCACATTTATTAAAATAGTGGAAAGTTCTCTCCCTATTAAAAAAAGCTAGATATTACGCATGAGTGCTTTTGTTTCAATATATTGCAATTGATATGCGGTACACTGGAAATTATGCAGCTCTTTGCTGAATTTAAAACAATATCTACTTATCTATGTGTAAATGCATGGATTTGTATAGAATCAACTACGTTAAACTATTTAGAGAAGTCTTCAATAGCACACTGCAATATAGTAATCACAGCTTGGATGTGATCAAATCAAGGCATTATTTAAGTATGCATATGATGGACCTGCATCTATGGATATAGTTTTGGTACATGTTTTTATAATACTTTTTACGTAGCATATTTTTTATAATTTCTTTTCCCGTTTAATGCACGGGTGAAAATCTAGTTCTTAGTTAAGTGAATCACCTTATTGATCCACACGACCTCGTTTTTAGTGTCCAGATTTTCATATAATGAAAGTTTCTTATTTTTAAAAATCTAAAGAATTTTAAATATATCGCTACAACTCCATGTCTATTATTTTGATATATTGGTCACGATAAAAGTTTTAAAGTTGTCCACTCATCTAGTTTATTTTAAACAAAATCGCAATATCACACTTTGCCGTTAAATATTTTCAATATTTATACTTCAAGCCTATTATTCATTTATGTCCAAGTCCAATTTATTGGTTAGGTTATTTAAAATTTTAGGACCAAGACTGTCAATTAATTTTAGTCCAACCTATTTTGTATTAGTCTATATTTTGAATTCTTAGACCCAAAATTTCATGTTGAGTCCAATATCTAGGAATTTATTTTTATGCCTAAATTTAAATAAGCCTTTTCTAACAAAGATAAGCTTAGCCAAACATGTCCTACGCCACTATTTCTTCCTCAAACTATCCCGCGGCATCTATGATGTGCGCATACTCACATATGTATTTGAATCAGCTACTACATGCCTTCATTCCCAAAGCAGAAACTCAGAAAATTTACACACAGATACACATATTGCACAAGCTACCTAGCAAATCATTCATCGACCTACACAAATTACTGCAAAATTTACATATTTTTAGAGCACTTGAAATTCGGGAAAATTTAACAAATGGTTACTTAACTTTGGAAATGTATCTGCTAACTTACCAAATTTTCAAATGTAACTACTAACTAACTAAACTTTCTAAATGTTTACCATACATTACTGTGTTAACGACTGTTAGCATAAATACAACCGCGTTGCCGACGTGGCTAATGATTAAATTTTGGAAGTAACTGGATACTCATTATACTTTGTAAATATAACTATTAACTCACTAAAATTTCATATGTAACTAAGAACTCACTAAAATTTTGACAATATTTACTATCCATCACCTTTATGAATGCAAATTCCCTTGTTTCCTTTCAATACTTATAGGCTTTTATATTATATTTTTCCTCTTATTACTATACCAAAACATATGAAAACACCAATGCAGTACTACTCATACAAGTTCACGCGCGTCATACCGTAGCACAAATATGAGCCAAAAATCATATAACGCTCCACAACAAGCCTCAAACTTGATGATCATGTAAATGGTGGGAACGGTAATAGATATGCAACAAAAATGAGACCATGGTGGATAATCATTCATGGAAAAGGATATGTGTCTATCCAAGTTAATTGAGCAACAACTAATTAAATGAAAATCTGCAATTATTCCAAGGAAAATATGCAATAGTTCCAAGTCATGGAAAAGGAATCTTTGGCTGCATTCAAATTATTGATGGAAAAAGATAGAAAAGAATGGAGCAAGCCCCATTTTCTTACCAAGGCTAAGGGTGACATTCTCGTAAATAATTTGTGTGCACGCTTTAATAAAGTTTCATTGGATGGCATTGTAGATTTTCTTTGGAACAATTATAGATTTTCCTTTTTCATGAATGATTATCCAAGGCCTCGTTTATGCTACATATCCATTACCGTTCCCACCATTTGCATGATTATCAAGTTTGACACTCGTTAAAATATGAAGTAGTTGGACGATGCATTAATTGATACCTTGGAATACCAGTTGTGTTAAAATTAAAGCCTGTAAGAATGAAAGGAAACAAGAGAATTTTCATTCATAATTCATAAAAGTGGTCGATGGCAAACATTCTTGAAATTTTAGTGAGTTAATAGTTACATATAAAATTTCGGTGAGTTAATAACTACATTTACCAAGTACAGTGAGTATGTAGTTACTTTTAAAAATTAACCAATAACCACGTTGGCAAAGCCTTTAAATTTATGCTAATGACGGTTAAGATGGTGATGGATGGTGAAAATTATCAAAAGTTCAGTGAGTTAGTAGTTATATTTAAAAGTTCAGTGAATTAACAGTTACATATCCAAAGTTTAGTGACATACATGCACTCCACATATCACAAGAAAAATTTCACAAGTACATAATTTTTAGAGTAATGATAAAATTCTATATTAGTTCACCAATTACTTACCAGTTGTGTATTAACATGAAGGGTAAAACTGTTTATTAAGTCATTTAAATAATTTGGACTTTAGATATTTTAGAGTTAAAATTGTAAACCGATGAACTAATTAGTAAACCAACGCGAAAGTGTAACATTACTCTACAATTTATGCGCTACATTACACATGTAAATTCAGCCCACCATGTAATCGATTTCATCCACACTGTTATTTCTTCCAACCACTATAAGGAGCACCCATGCACACACATTGTATCGAACCAAGACTTCAACAACCATCAGCTCTCTTGAACTCATTGCCACCACTCCTGCCCTCTTCGTCACCCAAACACAGACCAAACCCAGAAAAAAAAGAGAGAGAGAGATGAAGAACAGAAGCCATAACTGCAGACGCGATTGTCGCTGCCGGCTGCCACCACATTTGACCGCCTCTTTTCTGCCAAATTACACCTCAAATCAAAAGCCCATAATGCCAGGAAATTACCTTAGTTGAAGCATCATTGGAAAATGCTAGTTCTTGGCCGGAAATTCCTCAAACCAAACTCGCAAACCCTATCTCCAACTTGCCCTTTGCGAGCCTCGTTCTTCTTGCTCTCCAAACAAAGTCGCGCCACTTCATTCCACTCTCAAAATGTTGGCTCCGCTTTAGTTCCACCATTACGCACTCTTGACCGATTGTCGTTGTTCCCTTTCGTTGTCTCTGTTTCTCTGTAATTCGAATGATCTAGTATGTTACCCGTGCATTGCATAGGATCAAAAAAAGCTGCTTCCTCCATTCCGATTATGTAGTCCATTTCAGTGTTACATACAGATTAAGAATGGTATTGGAAATGTGCAATATACAAATAATCTTCCTACAAAGCCCTTATTTAATGCATGTTGGTTATATAACTAATGAGTAAATGTAAAGTGTTAAATGCAATATAACATTTCAAATTTTGGACACATTCTAAGAATTTATACTCAACCAGTAACACAATGTACTAGGAATTTCTCATTTACGCAGAATTCGAATAGAAGAATTCTAATTCTGCTCATATTTCCAAAGGCCATAGTTAATTGTAAGCCAATTCCAAGGAAGTTATTTTCTCAAGATTAATAGAGGTATATCTGTAAATAACAATAGAAATTAATGCCAAATATGGAAAGAAGACTGTATAATTGGTACACTTTAAAAAGGCAACATAGACTATATAATTGAGATAGATAGAGTAATTTTTCTAAAATGACTTATTTATTGATTTTAAAAACTTGCAAGAAAAACTTATAAAGTGAAGTAGATGTCACGGCAAAATGAAGTTGACATTTTAACTTAATGCAAAACGAACAACAAAATTAACCTAAATTTCAGAAAACTTCTTTGAAAATTATATAAATTGTGGGATCTTTAATCCTTTATGCATACATTACTTCATGACTAAATACCGGTTTTCAAGAGAAGCCTGATATTGGCTTATTTACACAAATAACTCATAACATTCAAGGGGCACTGCAGTAATGGCCCCTAACCATTCATTTTGACGCTGCATATTCCTAACCTTTGTGTTTAGTTGCAAAAATAGCTCTTTCCATTTAATTATGATCAATTTCATTAGTTGACCTTTAAAGTCAGATTATTTTTTACTGAAATGACAAAGATGACCCTAAATTGAAAAATGCAAATGACTATTTAGACAAATGGCCTATAAAATTTAAAGTTGTTGTCTAAAGACCCCCAAAGTTTTGACAGAAAAAATTAGATAATTTTTATTAATTTAACTAATAATTAGTTGTGTTAATTTGAATGTCCAAGACATGTTGAATTTTAGGTGAGATAACTAATTTTATTTTATCAGATAAAAGACTTTAGTGAACCTCTGGATGGTACTCAACGTTAAATAAAGTTTATTGATGACTTTTGGCTAATAATACTAACCAAACATTTTTTTTGTTGCTCATAATTATCTCATTACAACCATTAACGGGAAAAACACAATTTAATTTATGACACATTTTGTTTCATCTCAGTGTACAGATGCATGTCACGTGAACTTGAATACAAGCTACATGGGATGACAACTGGCACCTCTTGGATGTGGCTTAAGATGATTGATAATAGTCAATTTAAGGATACAAATAAACTACGAAAATGAAAACCAAAATAGGATGCAATTAGTTTTTGATACAAAATTTTCAAAACTAGGAAAATAACTAAATTATAATTTTTTGAGACATAAATAATTATTATAATTTTTTGAAAAACTTAAATAAAACAAAAAAGGATACAAAGTAAATTTTTAAGCATAAATAATTATAAAACCGAAAGATCAAAAACATAAACACGTTTTCATTAGTTCTCAATAAAAAAGGTAAATACAAAAAAGAAATAACAATAATTTTTTTTGAAACTCAAATAATAACTTTTTTAAAAACAGAAAAAGGCATGTCACCAAAAAACTAAAAACAATAAGTATTAAAGCAATAAATTAATTAACAAATGTAACTTAATTTATGATACATAATATTACAGGAATGACATTATGTAATAACTAAATTTTTTCACTCGTGCATTGCACAGGTAGAGTTATAATATACGTTTATATCAAAATTAGCATATGAGTGTAGACAACATGTCATAAATAAAGTACAATATACCAGTTGTATTGTATAAAATTACGAATTGATATGAGAATTATAATTCACTATGCGATATTTATAGTAAAATACTTGAGTTCATAATTCTAGTTTCCTCTAAACACGTCGTGTAAATTCACATGTCCAATTTATGTAAAATTATAATAATTAACAATCAAGTAATTAGGGATGATAATTTGAAACATCAACCCATAAACTTTTGGGGCAGGTATGATTGACCTGCCACGCCTAATCAGAGCAAAAGGACAGATAAGAGGCTATATTGCCTACTCCACAGTGGGTCCAGGGTGGGTGTGGGTCAGGTTGGACCCGCCCCATAGACCCATGATCCAGCAAGCATTTTCTTTCTTTTTTAATAAATTTAATTATAAACATGTGTAGAAATGATTAGATATGTCAATTTGACGAATCGACCTATAAAATTGTGGCAATTTATTTTTATTTGTTATTATATTATTTTTTTGAAAGGATTTTTTGATCGAATTGAAAGAATCATGTTATTATATTAGTTAATATTGGGCATTTTAAAATTATATATAAAAATTTTGATTTATTCTACTTTTATCAATTAAAAACGCGTTGCACAAAATATTAATTGAAAGAGAGAAAAATTCAAGAGTCCTTTCGTGGGTCATGGTGGCGTTCCACCCCGCCCCATGACCCGACCTGTCTTGACTCATCGTATAAAATATTAAATAAAGACATGTTATCAGATTTGCATAACAAAAACAATAAATATATAATTTTGATGCTCTATTAATAGTTACCTTCTTATATACTCGATTAATGATTTATTATATTTCACTTTCAAACCATGTAACTTATTTTATATTATTAGTTAACAGTCTAATAATACATTAATGGAGATCATATATGTGTGACATCTTAAAAAAGTTCCAATTGATAAGATCAGATAATCAAAATGGAGGGAGTAATTATTTTGTGCAATTCTTTTTCTTCTTGTGGATTTCATATCTTTTTGTTCACAAAAGTTTCTCAAAAATTCATTATTATCTTCATCAAATTAAAATATTGATAAATTAGTATTCAAACGGTATGTTGCACGGCGAGATAAATTCCTAATATTTCATATAAAAAAATTCATTATATCAATTGCAAAAAAACAATAAATATTCACAATATAATAGTTAAATCAAATGAAATAACAACATGAATTCAGTCGATGTTTCAAAAGCTTCGCATCTATAGAGAAAAATACTAAGAAAATAATTTTTTTCATCCTCTACAACCTAATCGTTGTAACATAATGATATAGAAACAAAGATTAAAAAAATAGTCACAAAGATTTTCAAGTTAGATCACAGATTTCAAAAAAATAAAATTTAGTCATATATTATTATGATAGAATTATATTATATATGTCTTTAGTTGTTGGTGCGATACAGATAAATCGATTTTTATTACACAAAAAAAAAGAAAATAAATCAGTTGATTTGCTCTAAGTTATTATGATCTAAGTTTCTATTTATAATATATGCTATTTTGAAATAAATTTTAATTTTCATATTATCAAGAACTCTGAAAAGAAAAGTTTGAAAATCAAACAAAGATAAATAATAAATAAATAAATAAATAAATAGAGGTAATACCAGACAATTAGTTTATAATGACTTTATTTTCAAATAATTTAGAAGCAGGAAGAATTCTTAAAAAAAATACTAATCCATAAGAAATTGAACAGTTACTCGCCGTCAAATTTACATTAGTAGCAGATAATAAAAAAACATAAAAACTCATAATTATTTATAAATGCTAACAAAAAAAGAAAGAAATGAGCAAACTAAAATAAAAAAAGGAAAAAAAACTAATAAATTAATATAAATTATTGAAAACTCAGGATGAATATCAAATAAGAAAAGGTTAATTGTCAAAACTCGAAAATAAGGCTTATAAGTTTTTCTAATTTTTTTTAAAATTTCGTTTTATTGAAGGAGTTTCTTTTTTTGTATTATCTAGGTTAGTGAGTTAACTTTGCATTGACAAAACTGTATATTGATAAAATTACACAAACTCCAAATTGTTCTATATTCAAACGACTTTCATTAAGAAACCCGATCATAGAGATCAATAGTGGATGAGTTATAACTTCTCTAACAGAAATAGATTTTTTTTTATTTACAGATTTAGAGTTTTATGCATGGCAAGTAGCAACGTAAAATTTTTGTATTCAATAATTTAAAAAAGTTGATCCAATTGGAACAATAGTAAAGAAAAACACTTAAAACGTAATGTGCCTTGCCTTGTAACATCCGCGTTACGATACAAAGATATGTATAATCACTATACCCGTACAATACATAAAAGTGTTACATAAATTATCACAATTTCAAAAAAATTTAATTCAACTTTATAATTTTCATGTAATTTACGACACTAAATAATAATAAATAATAATATATATTATAATAATAGAAAAGTGATATTTTTTGGGTTTGGTTTCCATAGATTCATCCTAAGAAAGGAAAATTTAAAAATTATAAAAAGATAAAACTTTGTGATTTTAGAAAGGGAGGAACTATGGAATGAATTTTGAAAAATTGTGCAACATCATGATGATGTCAGTAAAATTATGGGCGGAGCAGTTACAATTGAGAATCTAAATTCAATTGAAAAATATTATATTATATGATATGATATGATCATATCATGATATGCCAATCTTTTATATATAAACCGTTCGATGCTATTTTTAAAATGGGCTGGGAATAAGTTGAATACAAATTAGATCCGAAACTAATTAATAAAAGATATTTTCATTTAGTTTTCAAACAATAAAATACAAAGATTTGAAAAAGTTCTTTTTAAATCTAAATTCAAAAAAGAAATGACTAGAAAGTTTATTGGAGAATAAATAATAATAACAATTTAAAAAAATGAATAAAAGAAATGTATAAAAAAAAAATTTTTTCCCAAACCAACTCCTGGCGGCCTAAATGACTCTCATCCAGCGTCACAATCTGAGCGCCACCGGTAATGAGTTATGATTGTTTATCTGCACAGTTATTCTTCGGTTCAATCTTTTATTTTTATTGAGGATTTACCAAATTTAAATCCCATGTTTGTTGCTTCTAATCTTCCAGTCGATCCACTGAAATCTCTGTTAACCGTGGATAATTTGCTTTGATGATAGGCCGGAAAGTAGATATGGGTATAGGGGCATTGGATGAATCGAGATCGACTGGACGAATTTTATTATTTTACATAATTTCTTATGATTTTTATTACTTTTTTCTTTAAAAGAATTTATGTATTTTGTGTCTTTTTAGATTGTGCGTGCTAACAACGTTGAGGGAGTGAAAAAAATGCATAGGTAATGAGTTATGATTGTTTATCTGCACAATTATTCTTCTGTTCAATCTTTTGTTTTTATTTAGAATTTACCAAATTTGAATTCCATGTTTGTTGCTTCCAATCTTTCGGTTGATCCATTGAAATTGCTATTCATTGTGGGTAATTGGCATTAATGATAGGCCGAAAAGGAGAGATGGGTATATGGCCATTGGATGAATCGAGATCGGCTGGACGAATTTTGTTATTTTACAGAATTTCTTATGATTTTTATTACTTTTTTCTTTAAAGAATTTATGTATTTTGCATCTTTTTAGAGCGTGCATGCGAACAAGATTGAGGAAGTCAACAAATTCAATGGGTGGAAGAGGAAAAAAGGAGTTTGGAGAGTGGTGATGATAAAGAGCATCAGACCGATAGAAAAATTCCTGCTTTAGCTAGGTAAGAAAATTGGTTTACTCTTTATTTATACCTTTATTATTATGGATTTTGGTTTTGGTTGAATTTTTTTTCTTTTCGACTAAGTAGATGTTAGTTTCTTAAAACTTTTTGTTGATAAAATGAAATCATAAACTTGAAACTTATCCTTTTTTGCATCCCGATACCTCAGTTATTTTAGGTAATATGATTAGTCATGCTTTTGTTACCTTAGCAATTTTGTTTTTGCTTTTTCAGTTATTAATCTTAATTCCAAATGGATGCATATTTCTGAACTGTGAGTCAATTATATGTTCATATATGCTTCCACATAGGTACATATTTCTAGATTGAGAGTATATTATTTGCAACTCACTGAGCTTCTGGTGAACTGTGCTTCAGTGATTTCAACAGTGATAAGACTTCTGCTAGGTAAGTTCTATAATTTCTTTTTGGTATGAAGAAATTAACTTCTCATAGACAGATATGTGAAATTTGGACTTTTACCATTTAGAATATATATTTTCCAATTTTCACGAAGATAACTTAACTGGGAAAATGCTTGAGTTGAACACACATATAATGTACATAAATTTTACACCGTTCATCAATGATTTAGACTTGGTTTAGTTTGTGGAAGCAATCCTCCTAATACACTAGAATAACTATTATTTTTCATGAACAAGCTTAGGAGGATACACAATTGAACAAAAGGGAAAAGCAGAAGAAGGGAGAGGAGCATCAGAAGAAAAGCCATAATTCGAATGGGCGGAAATAGGCCTAGAGGCGTTTTTGCCTTCAGAGGCGAGGCATAAGTTTCGAGGCGCTTTGAGGCGTAAGCGTCGATAAATAGAATAGAATGGGAAATTTTATAATAAAGCTATATAAAAAACAAACAGAGGAACAATAATAATGTAACACATCAACTCCATTAAAGCTCTACTAACAGATGAACAGTAACAGTTTAACTCCAACTCCATTAAAGCTCCACTAGATGAATTTAATTATAATTATAATAGTGTAATACTATTTTAATTTATTATATCCCTTGTTAGGCAAAAGTTATTCAATATGACTTGTGCACTTCAACAATAATATCCAACCAGAAGTCAACAAAGGTGGTGGTGGGTGGTAGACTGGTAGGTAGGACCGAATTCTGATATTTGCATAAAATTGCTCTGTATAAATCAATATATTACAATTTATAGTATTATAATAATATCAATATATATTATATATTATTATATATTATTATTATACATACAAAGAACACATCGAAACAATCAAAGGAAACAGCAAACAAAAGACTCTGCAAATGAATTCTGCACGGTGAAGACCCTGAAAATGAATTCTGCCGTGTATATATATATATATATATATATATAAGCAGCAAAGAAGGTAATCTTGAAGCCCTTAACCTAAATTACGTCGCGTGAGATTGGATGCTGGGAAAATGGGATACCGTAATTTTTTTGGGTTAAAAAAACTAGAAATCGTCTTTTAATTTCCGGGCTTAAGCCTCCTTTGCCTGGAGGCGTTGCTCCAGAGGTGAGCGCCTCTATGGAATAGGCGTCTGCCTCATCCCGGGCCGTTCAAAATCTTCCGCCTTGAGGCAGCAACAGTGCGCCTCAGGCGGAGGCGCGACTCAAGGTGCCCCTCCACCTCGCCTTTTCAAACCATGAGAAAAGCAAGAGAACATTCTTAGATCAAGGACTAAGCTTCATAAAATCACAAATTGGAAGTGGAAGAAGGGAGCGGAGCATATGAAGAAAATTAAAAGATATTTAGATTAGGGAGACTAAGCTTCAGAAAATCATAAATCCCAAGACTCTACAAAAGACTAACAAATCCAAGCAATGTAAATTTCGCAAGGTTATTCCCGATGATGTACTTAATGCTAATAAGAAACTAAAAGGTATTAATTTTATCCTTATTACTTAACAATTTTTTTACTTCTTTTTTTTTTTTTAGAGGAGTAGCAAAGTGCTGTCATTCTCATCATCCCATGGAGCCTTTTTGGTTTGAGTATTTTATGATATGGTGCATGTGTTTGTCCACTGTAATTGTAATATCATGGTTTGACAAGGCGAGGCGGAGGCGCGCCTTGAGTCGCACCTCCGCCTGAGGCGCACTATTGCTGCCTCAAGGCGGAAGATTTTGAACGGCCCGGGATGAGGCAGACGCCTATTACATAGAGGCGCTTGCCTCTGGAGCAACGCCTCCTGGCGAGGGAGGCTTAAGCCTCTAACTCAAAAGATGATTTTGAGTTTTTTTAACCCAAAAAAATTACGATATCCAATTTTCCCAGCATCCCATCTCAGGTGACGTAATTTAGTTTAAGGGCTTCAAGATTACCTTCTTTGCTGCTTATATATATACAAAGGCAGAATTCATTTGCAGAGCCTTTCGTTTGCTGTTTCCTTTGATTGCTTCAATGTGTTCTTTGTATGTATAATAATACTATATAATAATATAATATATATTAATATTATTATAATACTATAAATTAAAATATATTGATTTAGACAGAGCAATTTAATGCAAATATCAGAACTCGGTCCTACCTACCAATCTACCACTCACCACCCACCTTTGTTGACTTCTGGTTGGATATTAGTGTTGAAGTGCACACGTCATATTGAATAACTTTTGCCTAACAAGAGATATAATATATTAAAATAGTATTGCACTATTATAATTACAATTAAATTCATTTAGTGGAGCTTTAATGGAGTTGGTGTTAAACTATTACTGTTCATCTACTAGTGGAGCTTTAATGGAGTTGATATGTTACATTATTACTGTTCCTCTGTTTGTTTTTAATATAGCTTTATTATAAAATTTCCCATTCTATTCTATTTATCGAGGCTTATGTCTCGAAACTTATGCATCGCCTCTAAAGGCAAAAACGCCTCGAGGTCTATTTCCGCCTATTCGAACTATGTGTAATATGATATTTTTCCATAGATAAGTTGCAAAGTGATAGTTATGGCTTTTACAACTTCCTGAGATGAACCGATAATGAGGATAAAGTTTTTACGCTACCAGAATACCCGCACCATTATATATTAACCTTCTATTGGATGTCTATTGCATATTTCAGGATTAGCTTCTCCCACACACAAAATTATATCTCATTCACGGTGTTAACTTCTGTATTTAATGATTCTTTCTCAGCCAGATCAGCCATAATGGAAAGGTGGTAGTTCATAGTATGGTTACTCGTGTTTTTGTTTTATTATCTATTATGTGTTTACCTGGATATGTTGAATCTCCATTTTTCTTCACTTCTTTATGTTTAATGGGATACAAAAGTTTTATTTATTTATTTTTTTATTGTACAGATTAGTCTCTTATTTAGGTATTTGAAATGAAAGAAAGTAAAGATACAACAATATCAACATTGTACTAGGTTCAAGAATGATGCACTATGTTGGGTCACTATTGGAGTGTAATCCCGTGAAAGATTAAGAGAGATAACTAAGCGTTTGGGATTGATGACTGTAGCTCCTAAATTATTCCTGATTTTGATTACTTCAAGAGTGCATTACTGGGGCTAGATTTTGTTTGTTTGTCTTTTATTTGTTTATTTATTTTTTTGAACTGGCTAGATTGTATTTTTAACTGTTTCCTCTAGAAATCACATTTCATTGAGGACATGGCATGATGTAAGAGTATTATTTTCTCATTTTCTGTACTCTCTTTCCTATAGATGCTTTTTGGGAATCCCATATTTGTCGATCTAATTCAATCAATCTACTTGGTTCTTATTTCGTTTGGATTTGAATAATTTGGTAAACATTTAGTGCGAAGTGTGTGTGAGCGGGCATGATTGTTTGTTCATAACTGTCTAAATTGGAGTTTGTCTTAGAAAATCTTTAAATGATTGATGCAATTTGCATGTATTTCGGCATGCTCATTGATTTAACCGAGTGATATTTGACTAATCTTCTGATGAGAGGGCTTGGTATAGTAATTGGTAAAAGATTATAATGCTAATTAGCTTAACATTATTGCAGAAAAATCATTAATCTATTGAATATTAATGTTTAATTTTTAAGAGCTCAACCTGTGCAACACACAGACTGAGATCTAGTATATAGATAGAGTGGGAGAATCTAGCTTTAGGGATTTTAATTAAATCACCAATTGCACTCGAGTCCACATCTTCTAGATGTTGTCGTTTTAGTCCTCGTACAAATCATAAGTTTTAGGTGGTTGTTATATTTATTTTGATTCGATTTTGGCCCTTCAAGTTCAGTTAGTTTGATTATAAACCCTGGAATTTATTCTTGAACTTATTTCAGTCTCCTAAGTTTTACAGAGTATTATTTCAGTCCTAAAAGTTTTATAAAGTTTTACCTTACAACCCAAATCAAAGTTCATGACTTTTTTTTTTTTTTAAATTCCAGTTCATGACTTGTTTTTTAATTCCATACTTTTATTTAGTCTTCAACTTTATTTACTCCAAAAATTTTAGATGTAAATTATTTATTTTGTTAGACGAGGCGCATAGTATAGACAGGAATTTAAGGTCGACTCTTATTGATAAATTACTTTCAAAAGAATGTGCGCACTGTTTACTATGATTTTTATGGAGCAATTTCATGTTATGACTTAATGCATATTTTTACGTGACTTATCGATATGATATCCGCATAATTTGTAACTCACCTTACTTGGGAGCCAATAGACTTAGCTTTCCTATTTGGCAAGCCCACGGAATTAATTGCACTAGTATATGTGTTTATCATAACGTGAATTATAGTGTGCAGAGTCTACTGGGTATTTGTGCAAAACGCTCATTCTTTATTTAAAATATTTCAGGTATTGGATTGGCAACTACACAACTAGCAGTAGCAACTAAAATAATGATGATTTCATGCATGTTTACGATTCTTATTTTGAGCTTAAGTATTTGAAGACTTCAAGGCTGTTTTAATATTTCGAGACTTGGTCATGTTTGTTTAATGTTGTTACCTAGCTAATGTTACAATGTAGGTTATATTTTATGTTTAACTCAAACCATTATTCGGGGGAAGGGGGAGAAGTCTCCGCAGTTATTTCAATTTTGTTCCTCTTGTTTTCAAAGGATATGGTAGATTTAGTAACATCTTCAGTACGTAGAACTTGAAGCATTATGTCATTCCTATTGTGCCATAATGCCCCAGTAGATCATGGCAATTAATTTAGCCTTCTCTTTATCCACTCGACCAAGATTCATTTCAAGCAATTCACACAGGTTATTAGATGGACCACTATCGATAGCAATACCAGTAGCCCTCCAAACTTTGGCTGCATAATCACAAGAAAGGCATGGAATGCAGACTAGGCTTCATTAGCACAAAATAAACATTGAGAGTTGACATTGATCTTCCCTAGGATGAGCAAATCAGAAGTGGGCAAAATGTTAGAAACAGCTCGAACTCTAAGATTCCATATAATTTTCCAACATTTATCTTCTGGCGGAAGAGTATTGGTGTTATTAAGTTGATAAGAAATTTTATAACCACTTTTAATTGAGTAGTGTCGATCCTTTCCCTTTGAAGTTCCAAATGATACAGCAGTGGAATATTTCAAACCCAACAGAATTTTCATGAGAAGCTTCTGGTGACGATCATTGAAGAAATCTTTTCATTAATTGATGAACAATGATATGCCCCCTTTCTGGAATCTGGTCTAACGTAATGAATCCATGATGTGAATAAGGTAACGAAGTCAGTGGTGTTCCTATCATCATTGGGGCCCTCGGCGAGTTCCAAAAGATAGACCCTCTTAACGAGTAACACACAGATGGACCTAGGGGTTGGAAGGGGGTTCGGGGGCAGCGCCACCGAATTTTTTTTTTTTTTTAATACTAGCACTAGTCACAAGATGACTCCTCAAAGCCTGTCCCATAAGAAACAACTATTATATATAGGAAATAAATACCACTAGTATAATTATCCGTTTGTATTGCTAAGAAATCCATAAACTTGGAGTAAATGAATATAGGAAAACTTCTCCAAAATTCAGTACACTAGAACTTGAAACAATAGTGTATAATATCAATGGCCCTTTACCAATCATCTTGACCCTTGAGATAATTCAACCAGTCTGCAAGTTGCTGCAACATAAAATCATCAGCTAATTCCAGATTATCCAAATGACCAACCCTTGCGGTGTTTCCATATGGTGTACAAAAACAAAGGACTAAAAAATCTAAACGGAGTTGAGAACTATAAAATCATCCAGCTGTGGCTAACAGAATTTACAAATAAAAAGAATAAATATAGATAAAGGCTCCAGGGAAAAAAAATAATGCTCCCCAATGTTGCACCTGAAATCTTAATAAGGAAATTAAATGAATCCATTTTTAAGGAAGCCCATTTACTACAATAAAAAACTAGAAACAAAACTCTTGCTTGTGTTCAATAATTACTCTAACGAAATAGAAAGTGGATAGAAACATAATGCACATCTAATTAAGGGTATCCCATTATTACACCTACAAAGATACAATCTCTACTAATAAGTAAAAACCGAAGCTCTGACAAAATTAACAAAGCTACAAATATAGATTAGGTAAAACAGAATCTATCCGAAAGACTACAAATATATTAACATTGTAATTAATCTAGAATATATGTACAATTAGTAATAAAAAATTCCTAAATCATTTTTAAAAATAAAATCTAGCTCCTTGTAAATTACAGTGATAGAAATTTTCAACTCATATGAAAGCCAAGATACGAAATTTTCTGATACTATTCATATATCATTTACAAAGAGCAGTAGTAGTAAAAAAATTCCTAAATCACTTTTAAAGATACAATCTACAATCTTGCTACCGGTAAATCACAGTAACAGAAATTTTCAACTCATATGAAAACCAAGATATGAAATTTTATGATACTACTCATATGTCATTTTCAAAGAGCAGTAGTATCAGAGATTTTCCCAAATATGAAACCAAGATACGAAATTGCACCTTAAAAAAAAGGGGATATGAGATTGCAAACAATTATCGAGTAAACACTGAAACAGTAACATATTCCAGGACATATTCTAGGGAGAGAGTATCAATTATTCATGGCTATTCATATCTTTTGCAATATACGATCCAAGAAAGAAAAACCCCATAAATAAAAGTATAAAACATAAATAAAAGTATAAAACACTTGCCAAATTTCGCCAATCCTCATACAGTCATACCTCATGTCTCAGGAGAGCATCCGTGAGCTGGCTAGGCGAGCACTAGCAGGCGAATAGAGAGTAGCCAAACGGCCAGCCACCTGTGACCCAGCAGCCTTGGCGAGTTGCGGACGCAGCGGACGCAGCAGGCGGATGAAAGGCACTGGTGTTAACTGCGGACCGATGAATGTGAATGCGATTGGCAAATTGAGACAAACAAATTGAGGAGAGTTAGGGTTCTTCAGTTGGAAATTGGGGATTTGTGAAATTTGGGAATTTGGGAAATTAGGGTTTTCTTGGCAACTGGGAGAAATGGAAATGGAAATGGAAATTCGACGACCTCATTTGTGAAACTAAAATCTGAGTTTTGGTTTTTTTTTTTTTTTTTTAAAGCTAAATTTAAAAAAAAAAAATTGGGTCAATATGGGCCTTTGACTTTTTTCAAATTTGGGCCCTAAGTTTATAACTTGGGCCCTGATAAGTTTAACGAAAAAGGGGAATTAAATGTATTTGGGCCAATTATAACAAATAATATTGAGCCCCTCTTATTTCTGGGCCTGAGGCGACTGTATCTTTGGCCTCTAAATAGGACCGGGCTTTATGAAGTATCTGACAATACATGAATAGAATAGCCACTTCCAACTCTATATCTGCTACCATATCGGATCAAGTGCTGAGTTGCAAGGACACTTCACCAAATGTAATTTGGATCATAACCGAATCTTGCTTTAAAGAAAGACATGCACGGGAAATATCTAGCTTTAAATACTTTGGACAATAGAGATTCTAGCTCCTTAACAAGTTTCTATGCTTGCTTAACAAGAAAAGCTAGATTAAATTCATGAAGAAGCTTGAAACCTATACCTCCACGATTCTTAGGAATGCATATTCTTTCCCAACACATCCATGATATGCAAGGAGAGTTGCCCATTTTATTTCCCCACCAAAATGTGTTCATCATACGCTTAAGTTCTACGCTGAGATCAAGAGGAATTAGGAAAATACTCATAGCATTGTTGCAGACAGATTGGGAAGTCATCTTAATAAGAATCTTTCTTAACGCTTCTCAATAAAAAACTTCTCTTTCCAGCCTTGTAAATGTTTCTAATCTCTGCCTTTGATAAATTGAAAATTTCTTTCTTTTTTCTTTCAAAAAGCTTCTGGAGGCCCAGGTATTTGTCATGGCCATCAACATAGTCAATTCCTAGAGTACTATGAATATAGCTTCTTTTGTCTTCCTTCATATTACAACTGAAAAAGACTGAGGATTTCTAAATATTAATGGCCTGGCCAGAATCCCTATGATATTCTGCTAGAATTCTTGCCATTAATTCACATTCTAATCATTTGGCCCTATAAAAAGAAGACTTTCGTATGCAGAAAAAGGTGGTAGGTAATAGAAGCTCCTCTAGTGGCACGACAACCATGAATATCTCCGTAGGTCTCGAATTTCTTAAACACACGTAAAGGCTTTGGGCACATCACAAATACTTTGGAAAAAAGTAGGACTCATTCCATTGGGACCATAGTCTTTATTTGGTTGCAGATTAAATAACATTTCCGTAACCTCAAATCCAGCAAAGGGAGCTAACAAAATATCATTATGAGCTTGAGTGATATAAGAATCCATAAGAGAAAAAATAAAATTAGAAGAATTATCACCTCTGGAAGTAGTGAAAAGGCGCTAAAAAAATAATCCAAAATTAAATCATGCGTCCTAATACTCTTGGTGTTGGTGAGCCAAACCCTGTATGAATCTTTCAACTTGTCAATCCAGTTCTTCCTCTTTCATGTAGAACAAGTAGCGTGGAAGTACTTTGTGTTGATGTGCCATTCTTTTAACAAAAATTTCTTTAAAAGCTACTTTCAAAATATTTCTTGTTGTCGAAGAGTTTTAATAAGTGGCTTGTGCTTACCCAAAGAGTTGTATAGACTAAACATCACGCCTGCCGCTTAAATGCATCATCTATTTTTTACACTGATTAAGAAGGGTATTAAACCTGCCTTTGAATGTGTGGCTCCAGCGAAGTAGGTCTCTCTTACAAAAATGATTTTCGGAATATATAGATTAGCATTATGACACCACCTCGAAAAGATAACATCTTTACAGTCTGCATTACTTACCCAAAAGTTCTTAAATTTGAACTTCTTACTTCTGTTTTGAGAAAAATATGAATGTGATTAGATGAGAAATACTTGAAGTTCCATACACAGCTACTCGAGAAAATGGTAGTCCAGTTAGTGTTGCATACTACTATATCAAGTTTTTCCTCTACGCAATTATCACTACAACACCCATGATACCAAGTAAATTGATGTCCCACCACACCTGTGTCAGAGAGATTGCACGCTTCTAAAGTATTCCAAAATCCATTAATGAGAAATGATGTAACGCCCCGAATTCTGAGCAACCGGGACGTCAACAATAATTTCTTTCTTTTTAAAATAAGTAATTAACAGCGGGTAAAAATATACGGAAAAATAAACTTGGAAAATAATATCCTGGGAAAATGAACTTATTATTGTCAAAGAATAAGGAATTCAAAAATATTTACGAACAGGCAAAAATATTTAATTTATTCCAAAATAAATTTTAAATTTGATGCCACCGCTGCTCGGTGCCTCTCCTCTGATTCTGAACATGCAAAATATTGTAGTTTGAAAGGATGAGTATTTCATAGAAATACTCAATAATCTCAGCACAAATTAATTAATTAATACCACAGATATACACATAAACATGCAACTACTTGAATATCTCAAAATGATTCTTTATTCGAAAACAAGCATTGTATGGTAAATGTAGGTTTCCGACTCTCGTCTCATGCTATAAAGCAAGTAAATAGCGCATATTAATCAAGTATTGCATGCATCTCATAAATGTTCTCGTCTCGTCTCTTCTTAAGCATAAAGCAAATAAGCTCATGCATATAATAAACATATACATCATATATTCACATGCATACTGATAGCACAGATCAATTAATTTAGCGCATACTTTTGAAAATAACTTTTTCTAGAAAAATGAGACTACCTTAAACTTGTGAGCTGGGCAACCTTTGTAAAAATTTTACTCGCTTATGAATCTTCACGCCTCGTCTAGTCAAAATAAAATAAATTATTTTAGTATGAAAGAAATAATACTTTATCAAAAGGGAAATAAACTTTAGAGACTAAATTGAAACTCTAAAATAGTTTAAGACTGAGACAAAAATGAATATTTAAAAAAAGTTTGGGATTGAAATAATTCTTTTCAAAAGGTTGGGGGCTGAGACTGACAAGACCAAAACTCTTGGGACCAATTTAAAATATACTCAGAATCTAGGGACTGAAATTGGACACTATAATTGTTTTGGGTTAGAAGATATCCTAAGAGATAGTTTTGAGCTGCTTAAAAGTCAATAAAATTTCAAGGACTGAAAAGACTCAAAACTGAACTTAGGGACTTTGGGTGTGAATAAGAATCAATTAAAATCTCACTTTGGGTGTGAACTAAGAGGAGGTCGCGGTGGCTGAAGCTCGGCAGAGGAGGTCGCGGTGATGGTGATGGTGCCGTGGATGGTGTATGTATTGTTAATATGCATTCTTTTTGTGTGTCAATTTCGGGTATTGGTTCTGCAGAATGTGTCTGGTTTGGTGGAGTTTTACTGTGTGAGGGAGATGATAGTGGTGTTGGATTTTCTGGCTTGGCCGTGGCGAGCCCAGCTGGTAGTGGTGCAAATGTGATGGTGTAAGGCAGAATGGCGATGGTGACTGGCTGATGAATTTTCAGCGATGAAGGGGCGTTAGCCGGCGGTGGAAAGTGCCTCCCATGTATGTGATTGTGTAATTTGGGCACAATATTTCTTGAGTGCATTGTATGGCTATGTTTATGTGTGTGTATATTGATGTATCTAACTATTAGTTTAAAGAAGAACACGGAAGCAGACTCATAGATTCTTTGCTGGAATTGTATGTGTGTAACGCGTATGAGGAGTGATTGGGTTTATAGGTTTTGAGTTACCATCTCCTAGTTCGACCGAGAGTTGGAGTTATAGTGCATACAAACATTCATGTGTGCTGGTAGTCGAAGTTGAATAAATTACAAAATAATAACTACGGCTAAGACAAGTCGAGTTAGGATTTTTATGAAATGGCTGAAATAAAATTCGTTTGATGCAAATGATTTAGAGTTTAGAAAATAAATTATTTAGTATAAAATTTTAATTTAAGTTTCAGAGTATTTGGCTGGACGAGCGCGAACTTAAACAGACTTTAAAATTGGTGAGATTATAGCGGCGCGTAATTATTTAATAAAATTTATTTATAAAAAAATTTTCGTGTCGCTACAACCTTACCCCCTTAAAATAAATTTCGTCCTCGAAATTTGACTTACCCGAAACTATGAGGTCTGCATACTTGTCTCGAATTTCTTCCTATTTTTCCCAAGTGACCTCGCCACTCCCATGTCTGCCCCATTGGACTTTGACTAATGGTACCTCTTGGTCCCTCAAGATATGAATTTTCCTTTCTAATATGCATATAGGACTTTCTTCATAGGACAAATCTTTCTGAATCTCAATATCGTAATAACTCACTACGTGATTCGGGGTCAGATATGTATTTCTTTAACAGAGAGATATGGAAAACATCATGTACTGCCGAAAGTTCAGGTGGCAATGCCAGTCTATATGCCACGTTACCAATCTTTTCCAATATCTCGATTGGTCCAACGAAACGCTGTCTCAACTTTCCCTTCTTTCCGAACCGCATAACACCCTTCATTGGTGCCATTTTAAGGAATACCTTATCCCCAATCTGGAACTCTACATTCTTTCTTTTCAGATTAGCATAACTCTTCTGCCTGTCTTGAGCTGTTTTAATCCTCGTCCGAATCTTCTCAATCTGTAAAACCGTTTTCCTTACCAGATCTGGCTCCAACAATTTCCTTTCGCCGACCTCATCCCAATAGATCGGTGAACGACATCTCTACCATATAATGCTTTGTATGGGGCCATGCCAATAGAGGCATGATAACTTTTATTATAGGCAAACTCTATCAAGGACAGAGAGTTATCCCATTTGCCACCCAAATCCAACACGCAAGCTCTCAGCATGTCCTCTAGTTTGAATGGTGCGCTCCGACTGTCCATCTGTTTGGGGATGGTACGTAGTGCTAAAGTTCATTCGAGTACCCATGGCAGTCTGGAGACTCTTCTAGAATCTTGAGGTGAACATAGGATCTTGGTTAGGTGCAATTGAAACCGGTATTCCATGAAGTCAGACAACCTCCTTGACATACAGCTGTACCAATTGAACAACACTGAGGGTCATTCAAACTGGCAAGAAATGAGCCGATTTAGTAAGTCGGTCAACAATAACCCAGATAGTGTCATGACCCTTGACTGATTTTGGAAGTCCCACTACAAAATCCATTGTGATTTTCTCCCACTTCCACTCAGGTATATCTAAAAGATTTAACAAGCCTGAGGGTCTCTGATGCTTAGCTTTGACTTGCTGTCAGACCATGCAACGCGACACAAACTTTGCAATACTCCCCTTCATGTTCCTCCACCAGAAGGAATCACGTAAATTGCGATACATCTTTGTTCCACCTGGATGCATTGTGTAAGGAGCCGAATGAGCTTCTGTGAGGATTTCATTCCTGATCTGCTTATTGTTCGGAATATAGAGTCGACCCATAAACATCACTGCTGAGTCTGAGGCAATCTCGAATCCTGGTTGCCGCGAGGTCCCTACTCCAGACCTGATCTTTTCTAGATATTTGTCATCCTTCTGGACCACTAAAATCCGATCTCTTAAGTCTAGTTTAACAACTAAGTTTGCTAGCCTACTAGACTTTCGGGTTGATGGGCTTAGCACTTCAATCCTTAAATTCTGAAAATCCTGAATCAACTGATCTTGAATAGTACCCAATGCCGATATCTGTCTGGCATTCTTCCTACTCAATGCATCTGCCACTGCATTGGCTTTACGTGGATGGTAAAGAATAGGACAGTCATAATCCTTTACCAACTCCAGCCATCATCGTTGTCTCATGTTCAACTCCCTTTTGGGTAAAGAAATATTTCAAGCTTTTGTGATCCGTGTATATCTCGCATTTGCTCCCATACAAGTAGTGAAGCCATATTTTCAGAGCATGCACTACCGCTGTAAGCTCCAGGTCATGAGTAGGATAGTTCTGCTCATGTGTTTTCAACTGTCTCGATGCATAGGCAACCACCTTCCCATGCTGCATAAAAACACATCCCAGACCGTGCTTTGATGCGTCAGTGTAAATAACGAATCCTTCAGCACCATCGGGAATGGTCAATACTGGAGCTGATACTAACCTCTTCTTTAGTTCCTGAAAACTCTACTCACACTTGTCTGTCCACTGAAATTTAACACCCTTCTGTGTCAGCTGAGTCATAGAGCTTGCTATCTTAGAGAAACCCTTGATGAATCGCCGGTAGTAGCCGGCTAACCCTATAAAGCTTCTCACATCTCTGGCATGAGTAGGTGTCGACCAGTGCGTCACTGCCTCCACTTTAGAAGGATCAACTTCAATACCTTTGGCTGTCACGACATGACCTAAAAATCCAATCCTCTCAAGTCCAAATTCACATTTCTTAAATTTGGCGTACAGTTCTTCTACTCTTAAAGTGCCTAGCACAATCCTCAAGTGTTCCTCATGTTGTTCCAGATCCTTCAAGTAAACCAGTATGTCATTGATAAAGACGATGAAGAATTTATCTAAGTACTGGTGAAAGACTCGATTCATCAAGTCCATGAACATTGCAGGAGCATTTGTGAGACCAAATGGCATCACTGTGAATTCATAGTGTCCATATCGGGTCCTGAATGTCGTCTTAGGTTTGTCAACTGCCTTGATCTTTAGCTGATGATATCCAGATCAGAGATCGATTTTCGAGAATACTGCTGCACCTCTTAGCTGATCGAATAAGTCTTCAATCATAGGAAGAGGATATTTATTCTTTATCATCTGCTTGTTGAGTTCTCGATAGTCGATGCACATTTTTCTAGAAATTTTTATGGTTTTTATAATTTCAAGTCAATTTTTTGTGCTTTGGTTATTAGTGATTGTAGTTATTATACTTTTGGTTTCTGG
>CAVNYN010281899.1:0-22805 GCA_963692815.1 Nyctanthes arbor-tristis
AAAGAAACATGTGGAATATATCGTGAATTCGTCTCCTTCAGGTTTTGAATTCCAATCTTTTGTGTTGTTTTCTTTTCCTTAACATGATAGACTAATTATTTTGTACTAGGGTTCATGATGAAACCCCATATTTCATGATTAATTTATAGTATTCGTTCTTACTATTGTTCTTGTTTGTTGGGTTGATTGTTCTTTTTTCCCTATTCATTTAGGAAAGAAGTTGTGGAACTGACAATTGGGTAGAAGAGAGATTGGACCGGGCTTTGGTTTCAGCTAATTGGGCTCAAATATTCCCGAATGCTAAATTATTCAATTGATTGCTCCTATATCTAATCACTCGCTCATTCTCTTTGACATTGAGATGACATCAAGAAGGCAGTTTGTATTCAACCACAATTTGAGAATAATTGGATGAACAAAAGAAAATTTTGAGGAGAAGCTGGAATCCTCCCTACCGAATGGCCCAACAGAGCTTATTCCACGATTAGATATGTGTCTGTATTTTTTACAAATTAGCAAAAGGGCGCAGTAGAATTTTAAAGCCTGTATCTAGAAGCTGAAGGCTAATATTGAGAACTTGCGTACTTCACAAAACTCTAATGATGCTGAATTGTTAAAAAATGAAAAGAGTAGAATTCAGCAATATTTTGATGCAAGAAGAGGATTATTGGTGTCAAAGAGCTCATAAATTTTGGCTCGAGGGAGGAATATGGCTATGCACAAGAAAAAGCAGAACCAGATTCGGGGACTTAAGGATTAGACTGGTTAGTCGCATGAAAATATTGGAGAAAAATGTGATATTTCCAAATCATACTTTGATGATTTATTCGTCCATGAATAGGAAGGCTCAATTGATCATTTTGATCGTGTGAATGTGAGTATATCTATGGAGGGAGATAATGAGATTTTGGTGCCATTCACTTATGAGAAGTTTAAGGAGGTAGTTTCTAGTATGGATTCAGACAAATCTCTAGGACCAGATAAGTTGAATGATGTGTTTTTCCAAAAACCGTGGAATTATATCAGGTCTGACCTTGTTAATCAGTGTTCTCAATGGCTTTCTTCTACGAATTTTCCTCCATATTTAAATGATACTTTTATTACATTGATTCAGAAATGTGACAGCCCAATTAGCATGAAAGATTTGAGGTTGATATCCCTGTGTAATGTACTTTATAAAATTATGGTGAAGGTTTTTGCTAACAAGTTGAAGAAATTGCTTCCAAAAGTGATCTCGGACTCCTAATATGCTTTTGTGCCTGGTAGTGTGATTATAGATAATGTGTTAATGGCCTTTGAAATTATCTACTATATGAAGAGGAAAAATCTAGGTAGAAAATGAGAAGTGGCTCTGAAAATTGACATCAGCAAAGCATATTATCAAGTGAGTGGGAGCTTCTTAAAACATATTATGGGGTGGATAGGTTTTGCAGATGAATGAATTGATATGATTATGCTTTGTGTTTCGTCTATCAAATATTTCGTGCTTCTTAACAATATCGAAGTTGGCACCATACAACCAAAGAAAGGGTTGTGCCAAGGTGATCCAATATTTCCCTATCTCTTTATTATATGTGCTGAGGACTTATCATCCTTGATTAGGTAGGCTGAAAGTAGAGGAGAACTCCATGGATGCAAAGTTGCACAGGTGCGCCTAGCATTACACATTTATTTTTCGTTTATAGTATGAGAATGAATAATAGTTTGAGGAAGTATGAATTGGCTTCAGGGTAGGCTTTCAATCTAGATAAGTCTGGCATTTATTTTACTGCCAATGTGTCTTTGAAGTTGAAGCATGATATCACTTCTTTTCTTCATGTATCTAGCCCGTTAAATACAGGTCATTATCTTAGTCTTCATTCCCTTGTTGGTAGAAAGAAGAAGGAGATTTTAATTACCTGAGGGAAAGATTGTGGAATATGTTACAAGGGTGGCAAGGAAAAATGCTTTCTAAAGCAGGTAGGACTATTTTAATTAAGAGTGTTGCCCAAGCTATTCCTGCATATACTATGCAACATTTCTTCTTCCTACCTCCTTACGTTATGAATAACAAAAGATGATGAACTGTTTTTGGTCAGACAAACAATGGCAAGGGACTAAATTGATACATTTGGGACCAATTGTGTGCTCGTAGACTGGGATTCAAGAATTTAAATGCCTTCAACATTGCTATGCTCGGGAAACAGGTTTGGAAGCTCTTGACCAACCATAACACTCTAGTTTGTAGGGTTTTCAAAGCTAAATATTTTCCGATGACGGATATTTTGAAAGCTAAGTTGGGATACAATCCTAGCTTTACGTGGCAGAGCATTTGGTTTTCTCTACATATCTTTGAGGAGTGCTGTAGATAGAGAGTGGGCGATGAGCACAACATTTGTGTTTGGAACGATGCTTGGTTATGTAATAGACCTAATTTTCAACCAGAATTACTGGAGCCTTCTGAGCTAGAGAATCTGTTGGTGAGCGATCTTCTTGTTTATGGCCGTATTGTTTCTGACCGTCAACAATGGGATAGGAATTTTTTGATGGAATTATTCTTACAAGCTGACATTGATAGAATTACTAATGTTCTTTTTAATGGGACTTCTATACCCGATAGGAAGATATAGAGTTTGAGCTATAATGGTATTTATTTGGTTAAATTTGGCTATAAGGTTGCATGTCGTCTTGAGGTAGAAAGAGATAAGCATCAAGTTCACGGGAAATGGGATAAGCTATGGAGATTGCATATGCCACACAAAATGTGAGTTTTCCTTTGGACAGCATGTTTGGGCTGTTTAACTATGAGAATTAAACTTCATCAGAGGGGCATGCTTATTTATACCCGGTTTTGGATTCAGCTTAGAGCAAGACATCGTTACAAGAAATCTTGCTATAAAGGATCTAGACATCATATCATGTAGCGGGAACATCTTCAAATTAGGATTCTTTTCCTCAGATAATACTCCCAAAAATCGCTATCTAGGTATTTATTATGTCTTTCCAGAATGAACTATGGTATGGATTTCCAACTGGGATAAACCTATTCCTGATTCTTCAGGCAGTGTAACAGTCTCCTCAGACGGGAATATCATAGTCATAAATGGAAAGGGGAAATTTTGTGGTCGTCAAATGTTACAACTTCTTCCGTTAATGTCAGTAATGACACTGCCCAGCTATTGGACACGGAAAGTTTTCTTCTATGAGAAAATTCAAGTGGAAATAGTATGTGGAAGAGCTTGCTAGATCTATATTGTGTCTTTTTGCCAATAGCAAAAGCAATTGACACCATTAAAAGTATAGGTTCCAAAGTGGCGATGTCCTCATAGAATAGTCCAACTAAACCAGATTGTGCATGTGGTTATCTAGACTCTAATCAGGATGTATCTTGCATAGCTACTTAAATAGTTAATCTGATGTAAAATAGAACACCGCCTAGATATATCTAGCTCATATATGTATGCGGAAAATAAATAAAACCAGAATTGTTGACACAAAAACCCAAAATGGGAAAAACCGTGGGTATCCTTGCTATGGGACAACAATTCACTAATCACTCGGAAAGTTTATTATAGAGAAAGATAACTATTGATACCACAATATACACTAAACATTCAAAAGGAAAAATTATAAAAGAAACTCCTTGTTTATGCCTTTCGACATATTGACAACTCTTGTTGCCCCTTATTTCTCCCGCGCTCCCGGTAAGTACATCAAGCTCCTAGATATCTCCCAAACTCATCTTGGGATTCAACTTTGAGTGGATAGTCCATCGCACATATGTTGATAGCCTATCAACACACTGCTAAGACAAACACAGGGTTGGACCCATACTCAACAGGGCCCCAAGTGGACTTAAAAAATTGGGCCCCTATACGCTGTAGCCAATGAATTTTTTTCCCAAATTTTTAGCTAAAAATAGAACTAAAGAACAAAATAGTAGTTTTATTTGGGATTTTGGGTGTAATTTGATTTTTGGACCCAAAATTTGCTTTGGGTTCTGGTAATTGCATTGGTTTTTGTTTATTGGATCTAATTATTAAATTTGGATTTCAGGGCCCAAATTTTATTTCACTTGGACTGAGCTAAATTAATGCAATTGCTTTTTTCAAAGAATGGACCACCAATGTAAACTGAAAATGGGCCCCTTTGATTTTTAGCCCTAAGTTGGTGCTTGTTGGACCTATACCCGGTTCCGGCCCTAGAGGAATACAACTTGAAAGCGTGATAATCAATTGCAAGAACAAGTCTTGCAGGTTTGGCAGTGTGTTTGCTCTCTTGTTTTGCGTCGAGCTTTGAAGAGTAATTATCGTAGAATGCTTCGCTCAACTCGTCGTATCCTTCCTGCCAGACCTACAAGAAATATTTATAGGATGGAATTTTAATTCTTGTGCAAGACAAGAATTGACATTACCAAATCCATATAGAAGACAAGAATAAGGAAAGTTAGAATTCAAGTTTACCATAAACACAATACTTTCCTAGTTCTATTAGAACTTAACATACACATGACTTAACCCTAGTTAAATATGGTAATCAAAAGACAACTTAAACTATGAAACATTATAGCTTACATGTAATTTAAATTCTTGAACGTCAAGTAAGTGTACACACACCCCAACACTTACTTTGTGGCCAAGTCACAAATTTGCATGCGATAAAAAATATGACACGTAAATTAAGTGTTTGTTTGATTCAATTTGTGGTAGTTGATTAATAAAGAGAAATTACAAAGAGGAGAAATGAGTGGTGTAGATTTGATAAAAATTTGAAATTTGTGATTATATTGGGTGGGAAAAGTCGAATAGTCAAATCAGTGGTAGGTGGAATTATAATGTATTTTGATAAAGAGAATCAAACATGGGCTAAGTCATGCGAACACGTAACAAAAGTTTGATGCATTTTGCCACTTAAATAAAATTATGAATGCCACTATTTATTGTACTAACACAGATGATGGAATTTTCACTACAGGTATGGAGACTCTTAATTATACCCCTCAAAGTTTTATACGGAATGGGAGTCATCCATATTGGTAAAGTGGTCCATGGAATGGACAAATTCCTATTTAACTCAAAGAGGCGTATTCTTCTGTGTATGCAGAAAAATTTAATCTTACATTTGGTTCTTTAGGAACAATTAGTAATTTATGCCAAAGAAAAAGGAGAATGTCTTCATGAAACTTGAGTTGAACTCTGCAAGGAGCCTTATTGGAATGCTAGGACAAAGAAATGGGATATTACATGGTTGATTCCAGAAAACAAATGCGATGTTTACAGGACTTGCGGGCCATTTGGGAGCTACAACATAGAGAGTTCTCCTATTTGTTCTTGTCTAAAAGGGTTTGAATCGAAGAATTCAGAGTAATAGGAAGGAGGAATATGGACTGGTGGACGTGTCAGGAGGAAGTCATTGGCTTGTCAACAAAATAATAACAATACAGGCAGTGAAGGCAAACAAGATAGATTCATGAGGCTCCCTTTCATAAAAGTGTCTGACTTTCCCAAGCAGGGGCCCACTAGCCCGGTAGTGGAATGTGGAAATCTTTGCTCAAAGAATTGTTCCTACATGGCCTATACACATGAGACAAGACTTGGTTGCATTTTCTGGAACCAAGATTTGTTAGACATTCGACAATTTTCTGGTGTTGGTTTAGATATTTATGTCAGGCTAGCATCTTCAGAACTAGGTATATTTGATTGCCGTTTAATGTTATAAGAACTCCCTTGTCCTTCGTTAATAAAGGAAACACGATATTTCTTTCTTTTAGATGAAAACAAGGAGAAAAAACTAGTTCTTATTACGATTCCAATAGTTGGCGGTTTGGTTGCCATTTTCATTTGCATATTCATCTCTTGGCGATGTACGATGGCTATATCTAGGATAAATGGTAGTGTCAAATTTCTTAGGGATTTATTGTTTTGGTATATATGCCTACATCACTTAAAATTTATTTATTTTCATTGCGAAATGATCATGTGTCCAAGAAAAAGTAGATGCTGGAAAGGCTTTTGAAGCTGAAAAAGATGATCTGGATAAAATTAATCTATTGTTCAACATTAAGACACTAGCAAATAGCGCTAACCGATTCCATAGCAATAATAGACTTGGTAAAGGTGCTTTTCATCCAGTATACAAGGTAATCTTTGGTGGCCAAGAATGTAAAGTAATGTGTTCAATGGATTTCTCATATACTAAAACTCATGTCAATTTTTACAAAGGGAAAATCAGCAAATGGGAAACAAATTGCAGTGAAGAGATTTTCAATAGCATCTAGGCAAGGCATTGAAGAATTTATAAATGAAATGACTGTGATTTCCAAACTTCAACATTTGCAACCATGAGTTGTCTTTGAGCCTTTTTGGGATGTGTAAGCTCCTATATATTCTTCCATTTTCTGTATGTGTACGTTATCTTCTAATATTCAACATGCACTTATATACATACTATTGTATTTATTAGGCATGGAAATTGTGGAAAGAAGACAATTGGCCTTTGTTGATCTGACAATATACAAAGCAGACTTCGAGATAAAGAGAGAAAGATAAGCATTCATATTGTTTACAATGTATGCAAGGATTTCCTAAAGATAGGCTACCATTTCAACTGTTCCAGAAATGCTGAGTTGTGAAATTGTTGATTTGCCCTTGCCAAAGCAACCGGTTTTTGTTGAGAAGTGGAATAGCCCCAAGCCACATATTTGCAAGCAGGAGTTTCCATAAATGATGTCACTTTTATAGTACTTGATGGGCGATGATTTCATTGATTTGTTGGCAGTTTCTTGATCACAAAATCCACAAAATCCCCTAGTACCCAAGTTTTCACTTCTCCTTCTTCTTTCCTTTTCCCCTTTCTCTTCATGTTCATAGTACAATATGGGAAGAACTATATTATTTTGTGAAGTAATTAGGTGTCATTGTTTAAATAAGTTGAAAAATTCAATGGTATTGAGGAGGTTTTGTATTTTTAAGGTGTCATAAGATATTTTAAAAAGTGTAAAAAAATGAAAGAGAACAAAATGATCTAACTCATATATCTTATTGAAAGAGCATTTTTGCTGAATACACAACTGCTCTCTATAGAAAGTGTAGGGCCCCTAAAAGTCATGTTATTTTATATTATTAATCTCCAAAAAGTGGAGAAAATTTTGGGATCTAGGTTTATTATAATTTGATTAAGTTGTTGATAAATATTTGATACGAAAAGATGAAAAAGAAAATATTTTCCAACTTTCATGGAAAATATTTTACTTAGGGAGAGGTAGAAATTGATTTTTCCGGGAAATGAGGAAAACTATGCTTAAAAAGATTGTACCGTAGAATTTTAATTCCATTTCCATTTGTTAATCAAACGCATAAAGTTGGAAAATCTTTCAAAAATTTGACATTTTCCATGGAAAATATCTCTAATCATACATACGAAATTTTTTAAAAAAAAAATTATATAGTAACAAAAATAAGGACTGAAATGGACATTGTACTATTTTCAACCCAAATTTTGGGTTTGAAACTTTGGAAAGGGAGATGCATAAGTGGTTTTTCTTGTTAACAACTCAATAGCAACAATGTCTTTCATTAATACACATCAAAGAGAAGAAATCAAAGAGAGGAAATCAAAGGAGAAGGAGAATGAACAAACTCTAGTTGTTATACAAAAGGAATTCAATATGCAAAGAAAGAATACATGTCCACTTATATACAAAGACTAACTTACTCTAACTAATAACATGAAATACTAAACTAGTAAACATGATATAAAACTATAATATAAAAATAATATACTCTAACATCCCCCCGGCAAACTCACGGTGCTACAGCCAAAAGCAACGAGAGTTTGTCACGTAGAAAATGAAAGCGAGAAATCGAATGGGACTTAGTAAAAAGATCCGCGATCTCAAAGAAGAGGAGACAAAGGGTAAGGTAATGGTGCCCTGCTGAAGATGACGGCGCACCAGGTGACAGTCAATCTCAATATGTTTCGTGCACTCATGAAACACAGAATTATGAGATATCTGGATGACACTCTTATTATCACAGTACATAGGTGTGGGAGAAGAAAGAGAAACTCCCATGTCAGAAAGAAGCTAGCGTAACCAAACAATCTTAGTAGTAGTAGATGCTAAAGCACAGATACTTGGCCTCAGTAGAAAATCGAAAAACCACTGTCTGTTTCTTACTCCTCCAAGAGATAAGGGAATCACCCAAGAATACACAAAACCCTGTAGTGGACTTACGATCAATGGGATTGCTGTCCCAGTCTGCATCAGAATAAGCACGAAGTTCTAAAGAAGATGTGGATGACATAGAAGACTCTGAAAACATGAACCACGAAGATAGCGCAAGATGCGAACCACAGCTGCCCAATGAACAGTGGTCGGAGCAAAAACAAATTGACTAACAATATGCACAGTGTAAGCAATATCAGGGCGGGTGATGGTAAGATATACAAGAGAACCCACAAGAGTATGATACAAAGTAGGATAAGCCAAAGGAGCATCATCAGTGGAGGAATACCGGACATTCATCTCAATAGGTGTGTCAACTGTTCTAGAATCAGTAAGGTGAGCCCGCTCAATGAGGTCTACAGTGTATTTAGACTGAGATAACATATACCCACTAGGAGAAGAAGCAACCTCAATACCCAAGAAATAAGATAAAGTTCCCAGATCCTTCATTTCAAACTGATGAACTAATTCCGGCTTTAGATCAGTAATTCCAACAGCATCATCACCAGTAATAATCATGTCATCAACATATAATAAAAGAATAATCCGATCAGCAGATGTACACTGAAAAAACAAGATGAATCATGATGACTAGATGTAAAACCAAGGGAAGCAACAACAATAGAAAACCGTTCAAACTAAGCACGAGGTGCCTGTTTAAAGCCATAAAGAGTCTTTTTAAGTTTACAAACATATCCAGGAAGATGGGAAACACCAGGGAGAGGAGTCATATAAACTTATTCTTGAAGAGTGCCATTCAAAAAGGCATTCTTAACATCCATTTGACATAAACTCCATTGACGAACAGAGTCAACAACAATAAGAGTGTGAACAGTGGTCATCTTTGCAACAGGAGCAAAGGTCTCCTCATCATCAAGACCATACTGTTGCGTAAAACCCCCAGCAACCAATAGAGCCTTATACCATTCAACAGAACCATCAGAATTGGCTTTAATCTTGTAGATCCAACGAGAACCAACAACATTTTTACCTAAAGGAAAAGGCACCAAATCCCAAGTGTCTGTCTTGTAGAGAGCAGATAATTCATCATTCATAGCATGTTGCCAAAGAGGCTCTAAAGTGACTTCTTTATATGAAGAAGGTTCAAAAAGTTGATGAATAGATGATAAGAAACAACAAAAAGACAATGAATAGCAAGAATAGTCAAAATCAGGGAGTTGAGTGGACTTACGTATGCGTCGAGGATATCGAGAAGATAGTGGAGAAGGAAGAGAGGATGATGATGGATCCTCAGTCTCAGATGGTACTTGAGAGGCCACAGGAGGAGGAAGAAAATCAAGAGACAGCACATGTATACCTGTAGTGGATGAAGATTCAACAGTGACGGGTGTAGGGAAAGAAGAACTATCATTAGAGAAAGGGGTCAAGATGAACAAGATTGGATTTGGTCAATGTAGAAGTGCTATCAGTAATAGAGAAGAAAGGAATATGCTCAAGAAACACAACATTTCGAGAAATATATAACTTTTGACTGACAGGATCAAAACAACAGTAACATTTCCTACCCTCTTCATCTCCTAAGAAAACACATATAGTAGAATGTGATGTCAATTTACTACGCTTAACTGTTGGAAGAAGAACAAAAAAAGTACACCCAAAGACTTTCAAGACTGAATAATCAGGAAGAGAGCTAAATAAAATGTCAAACGGTGACTGACCAGAAGTATGAGACGTTGGTAGTCTGTTAATCAAATAGACAGCTGTAAGAACAGCTTCCCCCCAAAACTCATTAGGGACTTTATCAGATAAAAGAAGAGAGCGGGCTACTTCAATTATGTGTCTGTGTTTGCGTTCAGCAACACCATTCTATTGCGGAGTATCTATACAAGAAGATCAGTGAATAGTGCCATCGGAAGCAAGTAGCTCAGAAAATCCAGTAGATGTGTATTCTCCACCCAAATCACATCTAAAACACTTAATTACAGTATTATGTTGGGTTTTAATAAGTGCTCTAAAAGAATGATAAATAGACAGAAAATCAGAATGCCTCTTCATAAGATAAACTCAACAATAACAGGTACAATCATCAATAAATGAAACATAATATCTAGACCCTCCTTTAGTGGAAATAGGAGTAGGACCCCATACATCTGAATGAACAAGATCAAAGGGGTACAACAGAATGAGAGACACTATGAGTAAAAGGCAAAGCAGAAAATTTAGCAAGTTTGCAACCACTACAATCAGAAATGTCATGTGTTTGCATATCTCCTAAATGACCTTTGGAAACTAAAAATTTCAAACGACTAACAGACACATGTCCAAGTCGAGAATGCCATAAATAAAACCTAGAAGAAGAAGCACGTGGCTGAGTAGCACGTGGCTTAGAATGCCAAGTCGACTTAGCACGTGGCTGAGTAGCTAAGAACTTTTGAAACTGCTCATTAGATCAGCTATCTTGAGATCAGATGAAGGAGCTGCACCAAGTATTGATGAACCGACAGGTAAAGCAGCTGATGTATTCACATTGGGACCATAAGACATATGACGTAGCTGCTGATAATTCTGTTGGCATGCTTGCTTTTTCAACAACTTAAGACACTGGGCCTTCCAATGTCCCTTTTGTTTGCAAAAACTACACACATCCTTTGAAACCTTTGCATGTCCTTAATTCTGATTTTGTACGTATGGTACAACCAAGACACAAGTACCAGAGTTCAGAACTCCACTAAGTGATTTCAACCGAGTTACCTCAGCTACAAGTTTACTCACAACTGAATCAACAGAAGGGAGGACATTACGATGCAAAATAGAACCCCTAATTCCCTCAAAATCACTACAAAGTGCCATAAAAAACTGCACTAAGCGTTGCTCCTCTCAAAAAGTAATATATTCATCAAAAGCTCTGAGTCCAACAGATTCTGTTAGAGCTAACTCATCCCAAATAGTAGTCATTGCATTATAAAACTCTAAAATACTCATAATATTCTTCTGTTGCAATGCTCGAATGTCAATCTCTAACTGATAACGTTTTGCAAAATTGGACTTAGTATACAAATTTTCCAAATAATCCCAAACCTCTTTTGCAGTATCATATTTTGCCAATTGTGTACCAATATTATGCTCAATAGAATTGTTTATCCAAGTAAGAATTTTCAAATTAATGGAATCCCAGTTATCTAACTGTGTTGCATAATCACTATTAGTGCTAGCCGGTTTACTAACTGTTCTACAAACATAGCCCCCCAACTTCTTCCCTTTAAGAAAATGTTTCATAACATGACTCCAATAAGAATAATTTTTACCATTCAACCGCACACTGATAGCTTGAAGTGAATCATCAGAAGCCATAATAAAAGAAATGAAGAAAATACACTAACCAAACTGTAGCAAATTGGCAAACGATGCGATCAATTTTCACCACCACCACCACCGCAATGTAGAAACAAAATTCCGATCACGCCGGTGTAAGTAGAATTGCCAGAAAAGTCTCCATGCGCCCGCACGCACCGCCCAAAGTTCCGACAATTCGTCGCCACTAGCATCCACGCGCCTCCGTCGCCGGCACATGATGTCACATGCGCTTTACCGATAGAAAGCCCATGGCGGTCCAAACCTGATGGTATTCTCTGATTACCGAATGGAATAGTGGAAAGTACTTGAATTGAACGATTTCAGTTTGGCTCTAGAGAGTTCGTAACGTTTTCTTTGCAATTTTTTTCAATTCCAATTCAATCCAAATCTTTGCTACCATGTTAACAACTCAATAGCAACAATGTCTTTCATTAATACACATCAAAGAGAATAAATCGAAGAGAGGAAATCAAAGGAGAAGGAGAATGAACAAACCCGAGTTGTTATACAAAAGGAATTCAATTTGCAAAGAAAGAATACAGGTCCACTTATATACAAGGACTAACTTAATCTAACTAATAACATGAAATACTAAAGTAGTAAACATGATATGAAACTATACTATAAAAATAATATACTCTAACATTTCTTACCGCCAAATGTGTGAAAAATCAAAGAAGAAAATGGCACTGGAAACGAAAAAGGTCCACATTCATGGAAAAGGGTAGTGCATTGGAACATGAACCTACAATGGGAGATTGAAGGTCATCTCCTCTGGAATTAGAACATGTCTTAGAAAATATAAGTTCAAAATTATTAGTTAACTTGTAGTATTCTAAATGAATCTTTAATTGTCTATTAAGCACTATAAATAGGGGCCCCTTGAATCAATCAAGAAATCAAGAAAACAAAAAAAAATAATCAAGAAAAAATAGAGTGTGTTGTAAAAACTGAAGAAAAGTAGCAATAAAAATGCAATTTTCTTAAACACCTCACTTCCGTACCAACAAATTTGGTACCAGAGCTTATAACAAATTGTTCATGTTCAGCTGCACATCGTGCAGAATTGTTCTTGATTATTGCAACAACTTGGATTTAATAAACTATTGCAATCAAATTTACCAGACACAGTCAAAATGGTGACCTAGCAACCAAGCCGGTCTAGTTTTGTCTCTTTAGACACATGGCAATTGAACTAAGTCTAACACGGCTGACCCACTAGTTTCTCTAAAAACTTGGCAACCTAAAAATTAAAGACCCACCTAGGTTATTTCATATACTACCTCCGTCCTATGAAAATAGGTGGAACATAATATTGCTGGAAATTCTCAAAACAATGCATTTATGGCCGTCACAAGCACTGTACCAGATTTTGATTGGTATGTTGACACTGAAGCATCAAGTCAATAATAAGGGTGAAATTCAACATAAACATCATTCTCAACAGTCAATTTAGAGATGCTAACAAGACTTTTAGTAATATCTGGCACTCTAAGAATTTGACAAAAGGCGAGTATCTTCAAACCAAAATATATTACACTACAAATCATCCTCTCCCCATTGACCTAGGACCAATTGAGCCTACCTCTGTTACTCAAGCCTTATCTCTCCCTAAATGGAAACATGCAATGGAAGAAGAATATCAGGGAATCATTAGAAATCAAACCTGGGAATTAGTACCAATGACTCTATATTATAATGCAGTCGATAGCAAATCAGTTTTTCGAACCAAATTCAATCCAAATGGCACTGTCCAACGGTATAAAGCCCGAGTAGTGGCAAAAGGTTTTCAATAGACCTCTGGTATTGATTTTTCTAAAACATTTAGTCTAGTTATAAAGCCATGCACTATTAGGGTTGTTTTCTCTATTGTTGTATCCTCAAAGTGGAATATTTTGCAATTTGATGTTAATAATACTTTTCTTAATGGTCATTTGCAAGAAACTGATTATATGAAACTGTATCTCACTCAGTCCAAATACATTGTTGACCTGCTTCGTCGTACAAAAATGGAGAATGCTTGAAGTTGTCCTATCCCTACCACTAAAGTTAAATCATTATCTATACATGATGGAGATCCTATGCCTAATCCTACATTGTATAGAAGCACCATTGGAGAACTTTAATACTTAAATTTGATGAAACCTGACATATCATTCATTGTCAACAAAGTGATCCAGTTCTTTTAAAATCCAACTATCACTCATTGGAAAGCCTGTAAACGCGTTCTACAATACCTTAAAGAGATTGTTACTGAGGGTCTCCACTTTTCTCCATCATGTCAACTCAATATTATTGGTTTCACTGATGCTGATTGGGCATGTTGTGTTGATGACATACGATCTATTGGTGGATATTGTCTTCATTTAGGTTCAAACCTTGACTTGTAGAGTTCTAAAAAGCAAACTGTTGTCTCTCATTCTAATATGGAGTCAGAATATCGAGCACTTGCCAATGCTAGTACTGAAATTGTTGGGGTTGAGTCTCTACTTAAAGAACTTAGATTTATCTCTTCTACTTCTATTATTTGGTATGACAATCAAGGTGCAGCTGCCTTAGCTACAATCCGGTCTTTCATGCCCGTACCAAACTCATTGAAATTGATATCCATTTTGTTTGAGGTAAAGTATTATAAAAAGGATTGACCATCCAGTACATCCCTTTAGTAGAACAAAATACAGACATCTTTACCAAGTCTTTGGGAGCACAACGGTTTCTCAAGTTAAAGGCCAAACTTCACTAGCAAGATTCCCTGTTTCGTTTGAGGTGAGGCATTGAGAATACTGGGAACAATATCAATAAACAATAACTTACTTGGTATAGAACTATTTACGTGCCATGTAATGTACTGTGATTGACTTTCATTGTATGTATTATCTCTTGTGTATAGATTAACAGCTTGTGAGTAATGAAAATGAATAGTAGCCATTTATCAAAAATCCTAGTTGCAATTTCACTTTGTTAGCTTAATGTTTTGCTTCTCCTATCCTTAAATTCTTTTCATCACAAATACTCATCTTATATCTATATATTAAAAGAAGAAAATTGGTCAACCATTTTTCCCGCCTAAATTATTTACTAAAGAAGTCTTCTTCTTCTATTGATATTTGTAAACAACACCCTAAAATTTTTTTCATATAGTTATTAATAGGATATTATTGCCTAAAACCAATTATACCATGGTCTCTTCCCTATATCTTCCAACTAGCAGGCATGTAACTCTTTCTTCAATTCATTGAAATTGAAATCTTGATTTGATTCTCTACTAAATCAAATCAAACTTCGTCCATATACTAAGAGAAGAAAGTGAGACAACATTTTTTTCAGCTTAAACTATTTGCTGAAGACGTCCTCTTCTTCTAATGTTGTTTTGGTTATTTTCTGTTTTTTTTTTTTTTTTTGTTGGGGGAGGGGACAAAATCTACTAATTAATATACGCTTTGCTTTATCTACTCCAATTTCGGCTCTCTGAATTCTCTCAATAACTTATTTCAATCAATTCAATAATTAATACGTCATTTTCTCATCCTATGTCATTTTCTAATTCCTTTTTTATTATGGAAGATGGAAGATATTATTTGCAGGTCAATCTCTCTCTCATTCCTAAACCAGTTTCAATTGGTTTGTCAAAAATTCCTTTTTCATTAGATATTCCTATTTTGTTTGTTTAAGATTGATTATAATTTCCCATTGGTCGTTCTCATGTTATTCGGTAGGGGATGGAGAATTCTATCGTTACTATTGCACGTCTTATATTTTTATAAGATAACTTATCTTTCCATGTGAATCATTTTTCGTAAGATTCTTTCATGTGATTGTCATTTTACAATTATTATTATTCATCTAGACTATGGCTTAACTTGGCATTGCTGAATTCGAAAGATTCTTTCATGTGATTGTCATTTTACAATTATTATTATTCATCTAGATTATGGCTTAACTTGGTATTGCTGAAACTTCTTTACTAAGCAGATTCTACTTTGCAAGATAAAAAAAGCTTTTGTAAGAAGAATTAGTTTAGCGTTTGGTAAAACTTTTTGTAAAAATTGAATGTATGATCCAAAAGAAATTTTCAAGTGTTTGATATATTTAGCAGTTTCATTGTTGTACAGGTTATATTTATTAAAAAGCACATGATTTATATCTTTATTTGTTATTATATGGTACCCTTATTTTTTTTTAAAATTATGAATAACATGTAATATGTATGTATGTAATATTTCACAAAATATTACAAAAATATTTGAAATTTCTTTTTATGCAAAAAATTATTTGAAATTAACTAATTTATAAAAATATACAAAAAATAAACATATATAGTGCAAAATCGAATAAATTATGATTCAACGAAAAAAATTAAATAAAACAGATTGTTGTATAAAATGGTTTGTAAATTTTTTCTATCTTTGTCTAATATATCAAAAGATACTAAAAAAGTTAAATATAGGGTTAAGTTCAACAATTTAATTATTAATAACTGGATAAGCTAAAAGTAGAAGTTAAGAAGCTACCTTTGTGTCACTTCTAAAAATCTGTTGTAAAATGTTATTACTTCTCCAATAATCACTTTTTCTATAACTTACTAAACACTTTCATCAGGTATACTTCTCGAAAAAAAAAAAAAAAAAAGGAGCCTATATAGGTTTAAACTTCTGAATGGTTTAATTTAATTTACCATTATTTAATTTTATTTATTTATTTTTGGTGATCATATATATGGTAGGAAGGAAACATTTTTTACCAACTATATATAATAAAGCAATAAACTTTTGTATCAGGCTCATGAGGCAATGTTATCTAAATATTGGACGAAATTTCATATAGGTTGTCACATTTTAAAGCCTAATCAAAACATTGTTTATTGGGTCCAAATGGGGTTGCAAGCTTAGTAATCAACTGCAACTATTATGTGTAAATAAGTTTTTCAATATTTGTATTAATCACAATTCAGAAACTGATTTTTTATTATATTAATGCTAATATATACTACATCTTCCGTTTCGGTTATATCTATATATATATAAATAAATAAGGAACATAGTTGCCAAAAATATGATCCCCTTTGCATTTTCTTAATCCGTAAAATTGACTTCTTTTTTCTTTTTTTCTTAGTTTTCTTGGTTTTTTAAAAAAAGGGGGGGCGCATAACTTTTACATACAATGTTCATTTTCAATCTACAATGTATACTTGTAGGGTAGCTTGACGAAACAAATTGAACTAGTTGCTTTAACACTACTAATGATGGATTTTTGGACGTTTGAATCCATCTGCTATGCTCTTTTGTGTTTTTTTATTTTTATTTTGAGTCAACTTTTGTGTTTTGAGCATGTTTGTTTGTCAAGAATTTTATGGATTCTGTAGGACAATTAGGATATCTATTTAAATGCTTCTACTTCTTTCTTTCTTTGAGTAATTCGGCAGAATTTTTAGTCTCGCATAGTTTCAATTTTGATTGTTGATATTACCTATGTTGATAAGAGAATCTCTGTCAATATTGATGACAACAACAATGGAACTACTAGAAAATAAATGTGTTTTCTTTAAAGGAAATCTTTAGAACAAAGAGATATGAAAAGTTGAAAAATTAAACCCCTATCTAAAAATATGTTACAATTGTACCTTGCGGACTATGGTTTTCATATCCAATTGATGTTGATTCTATTTTTGAAAAGTTAATAGTTTCGACCATTGGATTAAAATGTACTCAGATTTATCGCATAATGTTGATCAAGCCTTATATCTTAATATATTTATCAATACTTTGTATCTACTATTTATGACTTGTTTTAATTTAAAAGATTTGCTTCGATTAATATTCTCTTCTTTTTTTTTTCTTTAAATCAAAGCATTAACTAGGCCGCAGCGTCATTTTTAGGCGTCTGTCTTACTTGACTAGTGGGGATTTGGAATCCCCCTACCATTTTTTTAATATATCAAAAATGGTACAACCCAAGAGGGAGCCATAAAACCTGACCTCTAACAGAATATACAATCAATAAAAGCAGTAAATAAAAAGGTACCACCTTCCTAACACTGTAATGAGTAATAGAAAGAATAAAGAATAATGCTAGAGCAATCGTACATAAGACTCGAAAAACTAAAACAAAACTAAATAAATACTTCTTACGGATGGGAAACCATGACGATCCATCTATAGAAGGCAAATCATGAACCCCGTACTCTGTGTAACACTGTCTAGTCTATCCATCCGAGGCAAGAGCATTAGCAACCTAATTTCCTTCGTGGAATATGTGCGAGAGTCTGTCTTTGTCAAAGTGCAGCTGCTGCCAAATACGTCGAAGAAAAACCTGAAGATGCCAAGGGCTGCCTCTATGAAAAATACAGTTAATAGTAACCACAGAATCAGCCTCCACCCAAAGATCTGCGATACCCGGAGACCGGGCCAACAAAATGCCATTAAGGATAGCGCAAAGCTCTGTCTCCAAAATAAGGCAATCTCTGTAATATGCAGAGAAGGCACAAACACAGTGCCCCATACGATCCCTGATAACACCACCTCCACTCTCTCTCCCGTCAACATCGCATCCATTTGTGTTTACCTTGTGAGATCCACAGATAGCCTACACCATAGAACCAAAACAGGAAGGGAGGAAGGGGGAGAAAATAAAGAAATGCCAAACCTGGAAGCCAGGTTAGCGTCTCCTCTCCAATGCGTGGAGCGCAAGGCCCCATCAATATGAAGGAGAGACATAGCCCGGTGTATGCGCTAGATGTACCCACCAACTTTTTCTCTTCTTGATGGTACTCCATTGAAAATTAAGTGTTAGGGAATACCATATGGTGCGATCATTTATTTTTTTCTCATTCCTAAGAATAGAAGTTTGCTTCATAAATTAATTTCAAATTTTTATTCAATTTGACGTTTTGAATTTACTTTGTGTAATTCAATTAATCATACTTCTATAAGCTCAAACTAATTGTACATGGATATTTATTTAAATTTATCTTACGATAATAATTTACTATGATATTTTCTCTTTTATTATTTATGATACTAGATTTTTTTAATCACTTTCAAATTATTTCTTCCTGTGCAGTGCATGCGCGGGTGTAATACTAGTTATACACGAAAATGTCCTTTTTATTTAGTCCTCATTAATTTGAGTCTTTTTATATATTAACACTTATTCTAATTTATTAATTTTTTACACCAATAATAAATTTGTAATTAAGATCGTAAACAATAATCGAAAAGAAAAAAATTAAGTTACTTGTTGGAGTTAAGTTACAAATTAGCACGACAATTACAATGTACGGAATTATCTATAAGAAATGTATAGTTGCTAGCTCGGAAGTGTATAAACCATAATAATAGCAATGCATGTGGAAGCGTGAACAATAATAAATAAATAACATGATAATAAAATCAATAACAATGGTTGGTTCAACAATAATAAATAAATAAATAACATGATCTAAGATCGATAACAATACTTGGTCCAATGTTCAACGCCCAAAATTAGACCCACTTAGAGAAACTCTCATCAGTGTCAATTTTATTACGCTTGGAATACTGACTTTATTAGTTCTTGACGTCCCCGTCTGATATGCAAAGACGAAGAGTTCGAGATGACTTGAATTTCATCCAGTGGCTTCATATATTGCATATTTATATATATAGATAAAAACTAGCAGCAATGGTTGCCAACTTATACTGATTATTATGGAATTATTGTGAAATCAATATTGCAATAACACTTACTAATTCATCATACTATTAGTAAAACTTCCAACAAGTAACAAGGATGATACCACTGTTTGGAATTAAACAAGCAGAGCGAAAACTAAATTAGCTCAAATCAACCTTACACTTTGAAAAAATTTGTGATGAAAAAAATACATTTTGATAAAAGCTGCGAATTCCAAATTTTGCTTAACTGGATATATGATGTTTGTTGTAATGGCTGTCTGATAGAAAATAAGATCTAGTTGTATACATTTGGAAGTCGAAAAATAATTGCGCCAATTAATGATTAATCCAATTAATTAATTTCCACAGTTAGATATTCAGCCAGACTCAACTCATATGGACCTTGGACATTAATTTCAATATGGAGACTATTAAAGAGAATAAGCTATGACAGCTTGTTGATTTACCAAAAGGCGAAGACAGAGTTACTTTAAAATAGTTTTTAAGACAAATTTAATGTAGATGTTTCAATTGAAAAATAAAAGAAAGATCGTACAAAAGGGTTATTTCGATTGATCATATACCATATTTTTAACTCGATTTCAAATCCATGCTTTTGAATGGTTTGAAATAAAAATGAAATTTGAATGGAGTTCATCCATACAAGCAACAGTTAGCAAATATTTTCTCAAAGCCACTACCACAAGATAAATTGGAAGTTTTCAACTACTTATAAAAGATCATAAATTAAGAGTGGCATTGATCAGAACTAATTTGTGGTCCGTTTCTAGTAAATAGTCAAAGACCTACTTATTATATATTATTATTTAATTTAAATTTTTTTACCTTATGATTCCAATCAGATTCTTTACAGAATTACAGTGTTTATGAAATCTAAGTCAAGGGAATAGCTCTGTGAATGCTTAAAAAATGGATAAGATTACCTCCAATGGGAATGACGCTCCCGACATTTACCAATGGATGTCATTTGATAAAATTTACCATTGAATGGACTATGGTTGTCAATTTTACGGTACTGTTCTTTTATTTTTCACTCTACCATGAGATCATTCTTATTGTAGTTCAAACTTAATATAAGAATCGTGACCCACCGGCCGCACTCCTCTGGCCATAAAATTTTAAGGTAACGACGATAGTTTGCTATAGATTCTGGATAGTTATAGAAGTACAAGAAAACAAGTGTTTTTATAGCTCTGCTGTCTCTGTAACCAAGTCCATTTTATTTTTGTAGAAAAACTCCACAGCCCCTCCCCCCAAAAAAAAAGGAAATTCACTTTTAACTGTCACGTTAGTAACTTTAATCAATTATTATTAACTCATTTTTTGTTTTATTTTGTAACTATTATCAATTACTTAATTACAATTTAATATTACCATCGTAAGTTTAAAATTTAAACAAATAGAAGGTAAATATATAAAAAGAAACAAAATGAAAATTAAAAAAATTATATAGTAGTTGAGATATATGAGTAAAATGGATAATTTCATATTGCCCAAGATTTGGGGCAAGCAACTAGTACGCAATACTATTCTCAACCAAAATTTAGTGCTGAAAGGGAGATGCGTTAGATAAGGGTTTTTTCTTACCCCAAATTTGGGTTGAGTACTTGAGTGAGTCCGGTTGAGATTTTCTAATTGTGAGAGTTCTGAAAGGTCAATTATCACAGACCTGATTTCTTTGTTCAATTATTGTCACAGACCTGATTTCTTCCTCCCCCCCTCCCCCTCCCCCTCCCCCATTTTTTTTCTTTTTTCCTTTCCTTGATCAATTTTAAAAAACCAAGAGGATCTCCAACGGATCTAATTATAAAGTGCATTTTATGTAAAATAGAAAACATCTTTAAAATTTAACTATAATTAAAATAATTAGATTATATATATACGCACACACACATGCACATTCCAATTGTGCTATCTATTTTGTTGTCTCATGATTATTATTATTTTTTTATTGTTTGAAAAGGTCCCATGATTATTTTTAGCAAGCATTTATTGTTATCAATCATGTTTCTTTTAAGATTTTTTTCTATAATTGTCAATGGCCAAACACAGCCTAGTCGATTTGAAATTTGGGAAATACAAAAACTAAATATTTAGCTATCAAAAATTATAGAGAGTAAATCTTGACTTTGAAGAGCCAAAACAACACTCTACTTTAAAAGGTAAAACTGACAAACAATTGGATTTGGAACACATTTTAATTTTATTATTTTATTATTGACTATTGCTTTTACTTCTTTTTCATTTATCACCCTACAGAAGTGAAGACTTTTGGGAAAGACTTGAGTTCCGTGTCTGATATGCAAACGTGAAGACTGGGGGTTCACTTGAGTGCCACCAAGTGGCCTCAGATACTGCATATTTATATAGATATCAAAACACTAAGCAGCAGCAATAATTTGGTAGCCAACTTATCTACTAATAATGGCATTTTCGACCTCAAAATTCTTTATATTTCAATGCCTATTTTTAATACTCTGTCTTCCTCTTTTTGGATTCAGTGCAAAAAATGACTTCATTACAAGAAATGTTGCCATAAAAGATGGAGACACCGTATCATCTAACGAGAACATCTTTAGATTGGGATTCTTTTCACCTAGTAATGCCACCAAGAATCGCTATTTAGGTATTTATTATGCTTTCTCTGAATCAGTTGTGGTATGGGTTGCCAATAGGGGAAGACCAATTCCTGATTCTTCTGGCATGGTAACAATCTCCATGAATGGGAATATCGTAGTCATGAATGCTAAAGGTGAAATTTTTTGGTCATCAAATGTTACAACCACTTCAGTTAATGTCAGTGCCCAACTTATGGACACTGGAAATCTTGTTCTACGAGAAAATTCAAGTGGAAACAGTATATGGGAAAGCTTTTTACAACGGTGTGGTGTTTCTCTACCGACTGCAAAAGCAATTGACAACATAAATACCGGTTATAAGGTGGTAACGTCCTCATGGAAAAGTTCCACTGATCCAGATGTTGGAAGTTTCACTGCAGGTCTCCAAGCTCTAAGCATGCCTCAATTGTTTATATGGAATGGGAGTCATCCATATTGGCGAAGTGGTCCATGGAATGGAAGGTTTCTTATTGGAGTACAAGAGGCATATGTTGGGAATTTAACCAATTTCCCTAATATCCTCGTAAATGATCCTCTGGGAACTTTTAGTTTCTTTGTAACGTAAATAACACCAGGAACCACTTTACGAGAACTAACTTGAATTCAACAGGGAGCTTAATTCAATCATGGTGGAATGCTCACAGACAACAGTGGGATAGTGTATGGTCGGCTCCAGAAAACGAATGTGATGTTTATGGAACTTGTGGGCTATTTGGGAGTTGTAATCCAATGAGTTTGCCAATTTGTTCTTGTCTTAAAGGGTTTGACCCGAAGAATTCAGAGGAATGGCAAAGAGGGATATGGGCTAACGGATGTGTTAGGAGGAAACCATTGGCTTGTCAACAAAATAATAGCAATTCCAGCAGTGAAGGTAAACAAGACTGATTCTTGAGGCTTCCTTTCATAAAAGTACCTGACTTTCCAGAGCAAGGGCCATCTAGGCCCGTGGAGGAATGTAGAAATCTTTGCTTGAAGAATTGTTCCTGCAAAGCCTAT
>CAVNYN010281900.1:0-22434 GCA_963692815.1 Nyctanthes arbor-tristis
AATGCATGGGCGCACGCAAGTTTTCTTTATATTTGTTTATTTTTGCAAGCAAGTGTTTATTTTTGAATTCATATTCAATTTTGTGTTTTGAGCATTTGGTTTTAGATTGGCAGGAAGTAGGACTTGGATTAATTTGCGCAAAAATTAATGGCTAACTTGTGTAGATAGACCTTATTGTCTGGCGTCAGGGCGAAATGGACCCTATAGTTTCTAACTTGGCAATTTCAATGTTAACGCATTACGATCCATTGCAAAAAGGACCTTGTTATCTAAGTATGTTTATGGCAACCAATATGAACAAACAACAAGCATTTTTCTATAGTCACCTCTCATTAATTAGAATCCTACAAGAAATATAGATTTTTTGTTTATATTTAAATTTTAATTGAGATTAATGGTAAAAAAGTCATTTAAATAACAAAGTTGACAAATTTCTATGGTAAGATCCTTTTGCAATGAACAATACGTTAAAGTTGAAAACACCAAGTTAGAAACTATATGGCTCATTTATGCACTGACACTAAACAATAGGGTCCAAATGTGGTTTGATGCATTTCAGCATATTCATCTTTGATTCCACTAGGCAATTGCGAGAGAAAAAAATGGGCACTTTAGAAGTATCAATGTTACGGTAATCCTGACCGATCACATTTGTGTTTAAACGCCCTGATTCAACATCAAATTGAACTTCATGAATTCACATTTTAGTTTTCTATTTTACGGACAAGACAAAGTTTAGAACCCTAGGTCCTTCCAAAAAATGAATATTAATAGAGTGTATGTGGCATGATGGGGAGAAAGGAAAAGCCAGTAAAGCAGAAGCAGGTATTGTGCATGAGAATTAACAGTTTGTCTTTTTAGTATGGAAGTACGCGGGGAACGTTATTGTTCCAAGATCATAAACGTGAGAGGTGTCGTATGCACATTTATTTATATTATATACAGAGGGAAGATGAGGAGATCAGAAGAAAAAAGGTGGGAGGGGGCAGGGGGCGAAGGAAGTAAAAAAGTGTGATTAAAACTGGGTGGGAAGCTGATTAACCTCACGGGAGTCCAACAGCAGCATTAAATAGATCGGAAGAGCGTCGTGAATTAAATATTCTGCAGGGGGGCTACCCTATATATAGAGAGAGAAGATCCACAGTTTTTCGTGTATAAAAAGAAAGTTTCTCTGATCAAGTCTTGTTAAACCATGTCTCACATAGCTGTAGAGAGGAATAGGAGAAGACAGATGAATGAACGTCTCAAGGTTCTTCGATCATTAACTCCTTGTTTCTATATCAAGCGGGTACTCTCTCCGCCTTGGTTCCATATGTGTGTTCTGAGGTCTAAATTAAATAATAAATTGAGCCCTTGAATCACATGTAGCTTCTTAATTGGTGAAATACCAAATACAGAGTATTATATTGAGTTGGTTGCTTCATCACACACGTACATATTATATATATATATATTAATTTTTGATTGGTGAAATACCAAACGCAGAGAATTATTGAGTTGGTTGCTTCATCACACGTACTTATTTTATATATATATATATATTAATCGCCGTTCCTATCCTAGAGTGATAAAGAATCTCAAACTTTGGTGTTTGTTCACTAACTTTTGTGATATATATCAAAATTAGCGAGTAATACCCTGTACTAGTCTTGCATTTCATTTTACCGCATACAAAAAATTTATATTTATCTTCCTCATGAATATATATATGTTTATATATCTTTCGTCTTGATAAGTGCAGATAAATTAATATGATCATCTGCTCTCAGTATTAATTTGTTTCATGTTGTGATATGAAAAACAAGGGAGATCAAGCATCAATTATTGGGGGAGTAGTAGAATTCATCAAGGAGTTGCACCTCGTTGTTGAATCATTGGAGTCAAGAAAACGGCGAAAGATTAGTAGCCTGAGCCCTAGCCCTAGCCCTAGTCCAAGGTCACTTCTTTTAGGTTCACAGCCTGCAGACAGTGCAACTCCATTAGCACATAATAACAATAACAGTGATCAATTCAAGGAAGCCGGGGCTTGTTGCAACTCTCGCCTTGCCGATGTTGAAGCTAAGATATCGGGATCAAATGTTCTCCTACGAACAATGTCCAGGCGAATCCCGGGGCAAGTTGGGAGGATAATCAATGTGTTGGAGGGACTTTCTTTTGAGATTCTTCATGTGAACATCAGTAGCGTCGAAGACACAGTTCTTTACTCATTTGCCATAAAGGTATGCACATATACTCTTCAGCCTTAATTAAAAGTCTAATTTTAAACATTAACAAACAGGAACCGAATCCACAAAGATCAACCCTTATTCCTTTTTCGTTCCCCAAGTTAATTATACCACTTTCCTAATCAAAATCTATTTGAAATCATAAGTGGACTCGAACTATGAAAGTACAATAATTAGTACATAAAATGGTATTATATTAAAAAATTTTTCTTAAAATTTTCTTTTCTAGCAACATTGGTTGAACTTTTCCTAGTTTTTGGAAAAAATAACTATTTTTGGGACGGAATGGATGAAGTAATTAATGAAAGCTGTGGATGAAGTAATTAATGAAAGCTATGGATGAAGTAATTAATGAAAGCTCTTAAGCAAACTAAGATTGAAGCAATTGAATTTGATTTATTCATTCTTGAACTAAATTTCATGATCATGATTCGTTTCCAACTTGAAGCGTGCATTAACTGGTAATTAATTACAGATTGGATTTGAATGTCAAGTAAGTCTGGAGGAACTGGCCCTTGAAGTTCAGCAAAGCTTCTGCAATTCTGAACCAGACAATAATGTCATCAAAGGAGATATCATGCAGAAAAATCTAGTAGGGTTCTAAGTTTTTTATGCTTAATTTCTCTAGGACGGCTACTATTTCGATCGTATACATACATATATATATGGCTGTGAACGTGTGTGTACTAAAAATAGTACCCTATTTATAACAAGCGGCTTAAACTGTGCTTGAAAATAAAGGACGATGATGATGGAATACTGTAATAGCATCTTTTTGTATTGGGGAAAAAAGGATATATGGATGTTACATCTTGGATCATTGTATCGAGTAAATTAACCTTATATATTCTTTAACAAATTTCTTTCTTATGTTTACACTTTGATTCATTAAATACATTATTAGTTTAATTTCATATATTACTCGAAAAAGAGTGATGTTTATTATCCTAATTAATTAATGAATTTACCCAAAGTCATGTAAGCTTGACCTTATTATACTATAGAGAGAATAAATAAAGATCTTGTCGTTTGACATGCAAAGTTGGTTTCTTAATATTGTGTTCCAATTTGTTCATGACCTGCAAGAATATTAGCCATCTAGTGGAGTATATATCTATTCAAGGGGAAAATTATACAAAAAAGTAAAAAAAATAGAATAATGTTATTTATCTAGACTAAGACTGGTCTCCAATCTAGTTGACATCACTATATTGGAGGATAAGTTGATATGGAAAAATACATGGGGTCCTCATTTATTCAATGACCAATAGGGATATGACAATTAAATTAGAGACCGGTTTTCAGTCTAGATAAAAAATATTATTCAAAAAACTATATATAAATAATAATTTGATTAAAGGTGTGATAAAGTGAACGCAAATCAAAATTATACAGATATTTAATAAAAGAGAAGTATATGGATAATTTCATTCTTAAAAAGAAGCAAAAAAAATGAAGTACATGGAGGAACTGTTTAGTAAGAGAGATATAATAGTTTGTTTAGGAATTTTGATCTAGAGACTCTATTAAGGAAACACACAGTGTATATGAAATATTCCTCTCTACTTATTTTATAGACCTACATGCCATGCTATATTCATCTGAATAAAATTAATGGAGGGGAATGTGACTTTATAACAGAGGCATTAAGTGTTTCTAGATCAAAACTCGTTAATTATTTAGTTTTGAAAGTTTTTCTTACTTTTGAACAAGCCAATGTTAGAAAATCACTTTCCATTCAACCATCAGTCATTTATAAAAAAGGAAAAATATAGTATTCTATTAGGCCTAAAAGGTTGACAAAAACCGGTGACAAAAGAAGACAAAAATTTATCTGATTATCCGTATTGATATTTTCGTTCTCTCATGTTGGTAAAATTTAATGTGCATGGATTTTGAATATCTTTTATAGCATTCTTGTCTTTTCATTTCTTCAAATAACCAGATTCAAAAATCAAAACATAACTATTATTAGTCAGGCCAATTCTAAAGTGAATTTTTTATAAAACCAGATCTAGTCATGCGGCTGCGTGGACAGATCATGCGGCCACATGTAATGACCTGTGTGGCCGCATCAGGCCACATGGGCCGTCTGGTGAGCAGCACGGCTACGGCTGCACAATAAGGCAGTGCGGGAGCACAAATAGGATATGCGGCCGCACAGGATAATTGTGAGGCCGCATCAGGCTGTGTGGCTCCACTATACTACTGCATGACAAGATCTAGTTCCAAACTTTAGAACCAGTTCTGATTCTATAGAAAGTCTGATTCTAAAGCTACATTATCTTGGAATGGCCAAAAGCACATGGGATTTTCCGTAATACTTTGTCAGACCCTTGCTCTCAAACTTTCTCTTGGCCGGGTCTGTTTTCAGGTTGGATTGGTTTTGTATTAGCCTCTTTTTGAGCCCAAAACAAAAATCTACCCTACCCAAAGAAGAGTACAGATTACAAAGCGAACCCAAACCAATTTAGTTCTGTTCTATTCGGCTTCTTTGGCTCATACACCCACCTGGTGAGTTCCAAGAAAGTCCCGCTTTCCCTTATCTATTTGCTAACATGTTATTTACTTATCTTCTAATTCAATATAGTAAAATGTTACAAAATTATTCGACTAAGATTTTGAAATTTAAAATTTACTGACTATTTACCGCGAGGTCTCGGGTTCGAGTCCTACCATCCCCGTTGTAATCAAAAAAATAAAAAATAAAAATTTAGTGACTATTTTCTAATAATGCCTAAACTTGAGGGACCAACTGCAAGTAACAATCTAACTAATTACCTCCAGAGGAACGCGTCTCTTAACCAGGGTTAAGAGTGAAGGCTGTCTAGGGGTTAGGGTTTGGGAATCAGTGCTCGTTGTCTTCTGTGGCGGCAATACATTTCTAATTGAAAAGAGAGAAAGGGAGAAGGATTCTGTTCATCTGCCTCCAAGAAAAATCTCTCTCTCTCTCTCCCCCCCGCCCCCCGTATACTGCCTAACTGAGCTCATACACCTGATTTTGTTGATTCGAGTTTCAGGATTTTGCTGTATTTCGATTCCGACAAGGTATAGTTCTTGCTTGTCCTGTATCTTGTGCCGACGTGTATATTCTAAATTAATGATTTTTTTTCTTTGAGCTGGTGTACTTCAATCGAGCTATTGTTTATGTACCGTGTAAAATAAGTTGTTTTGTTGATCTTGTTTTCTTTCCATAATTTCTGCTAGAATTCGTGTGGATTATAAGTTTGTAATTTACAGTGCTTGGTGATATAGTGTTCCTCAGACCGTGTGCTCTTCCGATCTGTAGTGAGTTCAATTGTAAAAGATAATGGGAATAGAGTTGGCGCCTCAGCAGACCTTCTTGCCTGACGTGAATGAACTTGGTTTCACGGACTTGGAGTTGGGTTATCACGTCAGGAATGCCCTTAAAGCAGCTGTTAAGGTATATATAAAAATAGTACTTGTAAGTTTGGGTTTTTTTGCTGCGTCAGCGTCAGTCTAGACTTGAATACTGTGGAGCTTTATTTGATGATACAACTGTTTCTAAATCTTGTTTGTTTGTAGGGTGACCGTGACTTGTATAACCAAATTGTTGCAGTGATACACCGTAACGAACATCTTGGTGCTGAGAATGTGGCCCTTCTTGTGGTATGTGTTGTAATATATAGACTAAGAGTTGTATAGTGTTTTAGTAATTACCATCCTGGACTTCTTTTATACCGTTACTCTTTTTTACCATATCTCAGACATGCTTGAAAGGTCTGACTGGAGCAGTATCTTGTATAAGCATTGTCCATCATCAATCACTTCTTGCTGCTGTAAGTAACATAAATTATTGACCGCTAAATTTGTGTTCATTATGATATATGCAATTGGTAATTTTCTGAAAAATGTGATTGGATCTTTAGGTATTTGGGATGAGCTTGTGGAATTATGGGACTGATGTGATGGATGCATTGATTGAACTGATTATCTCCTTGGTATGCAACTATATGCATGTTTTTGCAGTTTGTTCTACAGAACACCTATTAAGGATCATACTTACAAGTTAATCTAGTACCATCTCTCTCTGTCAAATAGGCTGCATCAAGTGGACAATTTGTTGATTTGTGCTTTGAGATGCTTGTTAGCAATTTTATGCCACCATCTGCTTCCTCTACTTATTTCATAGAACTGCTGAAGCAAGCACGGGGACTTGATAAGAAGAATCAAGTTCTGGGCCGGGTTCATTCATCTTTCCAAGATATTACCAATTTAGTACCACTGGCTCCTTCCAGACTGGATAAGATAGTGAGGGATAGAATGCCGAACATATATACTAAGGAACCTGTAAGATTGCATTCACTTATCCACTATTCGTGTTTCTTTCTTTCTTTCTTGCATTCATTTTTTGCAGTAATGGTCCATCTGTTGCTACTAGTCGGTCCACACTCAATGGATTCCTTAGAACATGCTTTCTTGGATGTGGATTGAGTGAAGTAATTTGTGATTAGTTGTCTATTCAATGATATGAGTGCCTCGGCACAGATTTTCTTAAGTTGCTTTGTGGTTAGAATTCAACGGCAGGAGAAATGTTACCCTGTTTCGATTTTGCACATAAAGCATTACATTTCTGTCAGATTTTGACATTTTGTTATGTGAGATGCATGGGCAACTCAAGGTTGTGCATATTAATGAGTGATGTACTTGGTAGTGGAGCCAGGGGCATCTAAGGAGGGGGGGTCTGATCATCCAAATTCTGGAGAAATTATTTTTTGCTATTAATTTTCTCTCTCTTTTTTTTTTTTCTTTCCTTTTAGCCTTTTGCATTGGAATTTTAAATCTTCTGGGATTTGTACGAGTTGAATTTTGACTTTCTTTTGATGGGATATGGCGGTCTTTGAGTTACCTAATTTTAGAATTTAGTTTTGTGTTAATTGGATATGTCTAGAACAAGTTATGATGTTTTTCGGTAAAGAGTGTTAGCAATTGGTAACCGAGAAAGTAGTCCCGACATGTTAGCAAAATATGCTTGACCAACAATATGTTTTCTTTGAGACTTGAACTTGTAACTTGTTAAACGTATTTGCGTCGCCTAATTATTTTCAAAATTTCATGTTGTTCAATGGTCGTTGGTTATGCCAAAAATCTTTTTTCTCACAATCTGGAGCCCCTAACTTCACAAGTCTAGTTCTGCCACTGGACATGCTATTCTTCATAATTTTTCACGTGCAATATAAAGTAATTATTATTCCTTTTTAGATGTTACTAATGAATAATAATGGGTATCTTCTGCCAAGTAAAATACCTCCACATTCTGCAAAGTTTGAAAAGATAAGTTTAGGCAATATCAGTCTTTTATTTCTGTTACTGAATAGTAATAGAATGGATGAATATGAGTGGTGGCGAATTTTGTAGTACTTGGAGCATCAATGAAATATGTCGAGAAAAATGGTTTGACCAATTTCTATTTCGATTAGAAAATAGAAAAATAACATGAGATTATTGAAGGCATATAATTGAATAAGCCTTCATCTATATTAAGTGCGATTTCGACCGGCGAATTACTTTAGTCTTCTAATTTGTGGTTTTCATGTTCTGGTTCTGGAACTTGCTGTAATTCTATACTCCTTTTCTTTGCAGTTTATTGTGATGTATGTGGAGAACATGTTCAGACTTGAGAGTGGTGCGACGGGTAATCTAGTTGGTGGCTCAATGCTAGTGGCCATAATGGATAAACTTATAGATTTGGATGTGAGTTTTCAGAAAGCTTCTTCCTAGTAATTGTAGGGTTACTTTGTAATGGCCTGATCTAGATTTTCCTAGTTGATTTTGTTGCAGGTAGAAATACCATGGGATGACATTTTACAGGATGATTTTTCAAAAGGAATCTTTGATATGGAGCTAGAAGATCTGGAGGGGGTTTCAGATTATGTTCAACAGGACAGTGACGAGGTGCTTTTCATGTTTCCTAAACCTTTTTAAAATGATGCCCACACTTCTTAACATTGAAAAATGCGGTTGGCAACCAACTATAATTAACTTTGGTTATGATTTTGTCAAAAGTGGACATTTGGAACCTCTATATTTTGACACATCTTGCTGATGTGATAGATCCATCTCATCAATAATAGGTTAGCAAGTTCCACATGTTCAAATTGTATCCAATTTCAATGAAAATGAATTGTAATTGGTTATCAAAAGGACCTGCTATTATTTTCCGACTTCAATCTCCTTGCCCTGTCACATTGATAATGCCCTTTTGTTATTTTCCATTACTTGTGTGAAAAATTCATGTGAACAAGTGGCAGAACATGCTATTGAAGTGACTTTTGAACCCGCATTTCTAATTGCCTTGGACGCTTGGAACTTTCTATTTTTGATGCGGTACCTATGCTGACACAACATGGGTACAAGTGCATTATGTGGCTGCAGTTTTTTACTATAAAGAGAACATGACAAGAAATAACAGAGATTGCCAGTAGAGAAGTTGCAGAAGGAAAAAGAAAGGGGGTCACTGGTGAAACAAGAAACCATAAAAGCCAAAAAGAAATTATTTTCTTAAAGAGGCATGGCCTTCAATTCCAGTAGGAATTGAATTAAAATTATGGTTAATGCGAAAAAAAACCCTATTTTCAAAGCTGTAATCCGGGCATTTTTTGATTAAAATCAAACTGATGAGTTCCCCAAAAATGAAGATTTAGGCCCCATTAGTGATCTATTTCTGTTCTTGGCTACTCATGATGCGTCCCAAAAACATTTAGTCCCCATCGGAACTTGTGTAGTACATATGGGTTCTATGAAATATGTGGATGTAATGGTATTGACCTATTACTATCTTTAATGGGAATAGTTTGCTAACATGAGCTTAATGCTAAACTCAGTAACTTATACCAATAGTAAATTGCAAAAATAATTCTTAAGAATTTGTATATCGCGAAAAAATATATTTAAAATTATTAAAATGTAATATTCTTAAAAAAGCATATGTTTGTGAGATCTTATACACGTATCCAATTTTTTTAATCTTTTTTAGCCATGCTCCCATTAAATAGAAGAAAAAAGGAATCTTGGTTTCTAGATTTTTATACTGTGTACAAAATAGATACCAGATACCTGATTCTGAGCAACATAGCCTCAATGATTTGATGTAGTATTTCAATATCAAGAGTGCGGCAGCTTTCGTATTATTAACCCAAGGTAGCCGGGCTCTGCTTCATCTCTTTTTGTTTCTTCATTCTCGTGTTACTGAGCTATGTTGCTATATTATTTACCTCGTTTTACTGATTTCGTTTGTTGGGTTGGGTTGGGAGGGAGGGAGGGATTAACTATATCACAATTAATAAATCATGTCGTAAATCACTGATTTTTGGGAGATTCCCAGTTATTCTTCAGATCTTTAACACATCTCCCTCCCCCTTAAGACGGTGCTACAATGTTTTTACATTCCATACGAATTTTTGAAACATTTTTCCTGATATACTGTAGTTAAATGATCTGTTGATTTATTGGAAGAACTCACTAAATGAGTACCAGAATCCTCATTTTCACAGGTTTCTTTTTATCACTTTAAACTGGATTTTGGGGCATACATATTGTATCCTTCTTGCCACAATAGCTTCATAGCTTCATGGGTACCTCTATATCCACATCTAAATCAGCAAGGATGATCTTCCTTTCAAAAGTTCATATATTCCTACCGTCATGGCTTGAAATTTTGCTTTGTGCTTACTCGCCTAGATGCAATTGGTTGCTCTTAATTTTTTTAAGTGACACAAATGTGATTGTGTATATAATATCAGACTCAAATTTGACCAGCTAGCTAGGAAACCAAAACTGTGCGCTAGTACAGTTCATCTTACCCGACCATTTGGAAATAAATTGATTAAAACCCCAAAAATCATTGTGTTATTTGATAATGGATTAATTGAAATGATTTGATAAGCATGAAGTGTTATTGAATTTTGGCTTCTGAAGTGACTTAATAGTCATAAAATATAATGTTAATAGAATGAATAATGATGGTTCATGTTATACGTGACAGGAATTCAACTTGTATGACGAGAATTGACCCATGGGTTCAACTGCTGTTTTAGCAGTTGAACTAGTGACCTGATGACGCCCTCATTGTCTGGGCCAATGTACGGGTCAGGTCTAATAACTATATTGTATGCCGATCATGCTAGGAATTTCTGGCATGATTGATATACATTGAAGTTTGAGGTATGCGAGATGAGATATGATTTTTATGCCTAGCATGCTATGGGTATATTTGGCATGGTTGTGTATGGAACGGATGTAAGGCAAAAAAATGTAGTTTCTGTTCAAATATTGCTTTTAGCCTTTCTAGTTTTTTTATTAGGTATTTGACTGCTACATGTCAAGACTCATATATTGATGTCTTGAAAACTCTACTAGCTTAATTTTATACTTTGTGAAATTTTTAGGAGCTAGATAAATGTTAAATTCTGTGCAAGGACAGACACTGGCATGCTGCAATACTGATTGTAATTTGTGTCTTCAGCTTACTAGGGAGTCTTTGATACAAAGGTTTTTTGGTGGAAACTTAATTGCTGAGAAGCTAGATAGTTTATTGGTGCTTACCTTTGAACACCTTAAATCTTGCAGTGCAAGTGGTCGTCTAATTCAGGTAGCACCTTGATCACGCTTTCTTAATTTCTGTTATGATGTCTGGTTTTCTTAATTAGTTCTATTCGTCATGGTGGTTCAGGTTTTTGAGACGCTTCTCCAGTCATTCCAAAAAACAGTTTTGACTGCATACAAATCAAAATTTGCTCAGGTATATACACCTTTGCTCCTTGTGTAAAATACCCTAATGTATTTTTTGTCTTTATTCTCCTCTTCCAGTGAAACCTCTTTTGTGGTTTACTGGCTCCTGTACTGGTGTTTTTTCCTTAACCACTCTGTTGCTCAAAGTTCAATGCATCTTTGTAGTTTGTAGTGTTCTACGCATGCGCTCTAGATCCTGAAAATTGTGGAAAGATGTTCGCTAGCACACTTGTCGATATTTTCATGAACAGTGCCTATCCTTTATGGAGGTAAATATCTAGATTTCTTTGGGTCAGTGCTTGTTTTTTGTGGCATGTACTCACTATCAAAAATTCAGTTCTTGGTTTGGTGGATAAGCACCATTTTAAATTTTTATACCATTCTTGATGTTAGCAGGAATAATAATAAAAAAATGCAGTTGCTACAGAATTTACTGATGCACAGAAATGTTTGCTTTACAATAAATACTCCTCAGATATGTTGTTTTGGCTTATATTTTCTCTTGAATATGTGTAGGCCCCTACCCATTCAGATGAGATTATAATGTTAATCCACCAACAATTTAGATATATTGAGCTTATCTTAAATATACAGTTTGTTTTCTATTCAATGGTACATGGATCTTCTGTTGATATTTTCTGGAAACAGTAACGTGAAACTATGAACTAAGGGATTTGTGATTTTCCCACTTGTAGAATAATTTTAAGTTGTACATGGGTGTCTCAGAAGTGTTATTTGTAATAGATAATACCTTTCTTAATATTGCTGGCTTGTCCACTGTTGTTGCCTTTATTCTTCTACGGCCAAGAAAATGAGAATTGTGTGTATGATCAGTTATTAGGGATCTCTTAGCCTCCCTGTCCCCTATTCTCATGTGTGACATTATCCACCGGTTATCCTTTATTTCCACTACTTGAAAAATTGAAATTTCACTTCTTTAAGTCCATTGACGTAATTATGTTCAAATTCAAATTTAACCTTTTAGCCATTTTAGGTTTTGGCTCGGTGTTGATCTTCTTCTTTGTGTTAAATCTTGGTTAAAATGCTGGTTATTCTTATGTCTTTGGGATTCTTGCAGAATGAGCGCCGTTGCATATCTTGCTAGTTATTTGTCTCGTGCAAAGTTTGTGTCTCCCTCCTTCGTTGCTACTACTCTGGAAAGGTTATAAACTGTTTTCGTTGTGTTTACAGAATGTCTGTGGGACAGGGAAAAAAGGCATGGAATTTATATATTTTGCTCATGTGTTTAATTTTTTTGCGAGGTTCCAGTTTGGTGAACTGGTGTTTCGAATATTGCAATAACCAAGATGGTGAAATTAATCCCAAGGCTCATAAAGTCTTCTATGCTGGTTGCCAGGTATATGAAGTGCCTTGATCTGTAGTTCAGTTGGAGAATTTCAAAATTTTGAATATCTCCTGATTCCCGGTATACTTAAAGCTTATAGGCTTTGGAATTTATAACTTTAATACCATATCATTAACTGAGGCCTGTTTCCCTTACTGGCATCGAGTACTCCCATAGGATGTGTTGTCATTTGTCTGTCTTTAGGTGAGCATAGTCAGTTTTTACCTAATAGGAACTATATATTTTCTTCATTTGCTTGACAACTCAAATCACTTGGTAAGCTTACTTATTAATTTAATATTATTGTTTAGGTTTACACTTAACTGAATTTAGGAGCAAACTAGACATGCATAACCTTAAATGATACTTGTAACCGCTGCTGCTTTTTACTGAATGATGTTTCCATGCTGCTTGTGTAATTGTGTTTCCAGATATCCAACTAAGTTGCTGGGAGAAATTGTCTCTTGATCTTTCTTTTTATTTTTATTTTATTTTTCAATGCAGGCCGTTATGTATATGCTTTGCTTTCGCATGAGATCGATGCTTTCTGTCCCTCGCCTCAGATCACAACTTCTTCTTATGCGTATCGAAGACATCCTTAAGCATCCTTTGAAACCATTACAGGTTAAAAATATTGTATTTGGTAGCTGCTATGGGTTCTTTACTTTGATTGCTTATGTAGTGATGTTTGCTTTCGGTAATTTTTTGGTCTTCATAATTCCCTTCATAATTCCCTTTTTCCATATTTGGGTTGAGGATGTGCATCAACCACACTAGCAGATTATTGACTCTGGTTATCGATTGCTTTAATTTGCTGGAGCAGGTTTGCCTGCCTTCAATAGTAGAAGAATTTCTTCGGTTGGCAAAAACAAATCGAATATTTGCTTTACCGGACACCTTTGCAGATTATGGTATGCTAGAATCAGAACGTTCAAGGGCATTTGGTGGGACAGAAAGGCTGGATATGTTTTTCCCATTTGATCCCTGCTTGTTAAGGAAATCTGACAGGTTTTGTCCCTGCTCTTTTTTTTTTCTATCTAAGCTTTAGGTGTCTGGTTAGTTGTCATGTGGAATTGTTACTTGCAAATTTCAGATCTGTTCTAAAGAAGAAATAGACGGGTTTTTGGCTTTTACTGAATATATCAACTTACCCATGCATCTCTTAATTCTCCTGTAGATTTATCCGTCCAAATTTCGTGTACTGGTCAATGGTAAGAAGTAGTTACTATGAAGATGGGGATGAAAGTTCTAGTGATGATGACGAAGACGTTGCTGGGGCTGGGATGAGTATGGCAGATGATATTGCTGTTGGCGAGGACAATGCTCATCTTGATGAATTTGACTATCCTCTTGACAAGATGTCCATTACACCTCGAGATTCAAGTGCAAAGTTTGGAGGCAGATTACATGGATTTGTCCAAATGCCATCAAAAATCAGACCCTCAACAAGTCCAGAGTCCTTGTGATTTTACCAAGTTCCAGTCTGCCCCCTTATTTTTCTCTTCCCTTTTGTCTTTCTTCCTCGTCTTTGGGGGATTTGTGATGTTGTAGGGGTTAATTTACATTGATGGTAGGTCAAAAGAAGCCGGCTGTAATGATTGAAAGCGGGAAGTACAGTACGTAGTGTCTTTTGTCCACCCCATGTTAGCCATTTTTGTCCACATGTAATATTTCTGTGTTATAAGAAATTGACGAAGAATTGAAGCATGTACTTTAATGTACTTACAGGGAGAAAATTATGGTCTCCCTCTTTTTCTAAATGGGAGCGTTTGAGTTGTAAGAAAGGAAACGCTGAAAAACCCAATTTTGTTTGTTGTTTTCCTTGAGGCTGCAAATATTTGTCAAATTCCTATGCCGTCTCTTATTATTGTAAAAGATATGTTACCAATTGATTGGCATGTAACTCTGCCAACTGATCATTAAAACAAAACATATATGCCCTCCACCATTGCATCTTGCAGTAAAATATGTTTCTATATGTCAAAATATATTGGCATAAGAAGCTATAATACTGGTCATTGACGCCAGCATACCACCATATATACAAATCATAGGTAATTGATATTATATCAAACTACTTTGATGTTCTAGTAAGTTTGGGCTCATCAAAACTTCATATGATTTTGCCCTACAATACCTTGAACTCAAAAGCGTGACTCCAGTCACTTTTCTAGTTTTCTATGCATTATTATTCACAATGGCCACATTTCCATGTCATTATTGAAAGTCAATAATGCTGTTGATGAAAACATAAACCGTGACTTAGATCATTTTTCCATGCATTATTATGATTTGGAATAAAAATGCCGTTTCATTATTGAAAGAAAGTCACAATAATAGACTACCAGTGCTAGTGCAATCGTTAAGCAGGTGGCACAAGCCAATCCAACACCAAAACGCCGTCGAGCAACTCCCTCACCTTGTCCTTCTCCTCATTCGCCAGCTCAGTCTGAGTATCCAACGCCTCCATTTCACTCATTCCCTTGAAAACCGCAATGGAACCAATAGAAAAACCCTTAGCCCTTCCGGGGGAGAAATTCTCCCCCACACTTAACTGCTCCATCACCGGAAACTTCTCCTTAATCCCCCTCACAACTCCCAAAACCTTGTTTTTGCCGCTTTCTTCAACGCCTTCCTTCAGTTTCAAAAACGTGACACGCATGGCCGAGCTGGGAGGGACATCGACCGAGCCATTAACGTCGTCGGACACCCAATCGACAGCCATGATGTCTTCGATGACGGGCCTGACGTAGTTGGTGACAACGCTGACGTGATCAGGGTGGTCTGCGTAGGAACCCAAGTCGGATTTGGATCTGTGACGGGAGTGGAGCATGTGGGTGAAAGAGAGCGAGGAGGATCGGGTGCGGGCGATGGTTCCAGCCTTGAGGTGGAGCACGGGGTCGAGGGAAGTCAATCCGTTGAGGTTGCTGACCATGGCGTTAACCGCAGAAGCGTCGGCGTCGGGCTTCACTTTGAAGAGCACAACGTGTTCGACGAATTGACTGGGTTTTGAATCGGAGCTGGAAATGGATGACGACATTTTGATGGAGAAATGGAAATGGGATTTGAAGGGTTTGTACCGGGAGGCTTTGAGAGGCGCGGCGGAGGTGGAGAAGGAGTATAGGAAGTAGGTTCGAGCAGCCGCCGCCGCTGCTCTAGGGCCAAGACACAGCATTGTTTAGACCGAGGGAGGACTAAACTCTCATCCGAAAGGTAATTAAAAGAAAACATTAGCAGAGCAGTCCCTAACTTATTATTTGTTGATATTTCCGCCTCTAAACTAAGCATTGCGAACGTTTGCAACTTAGGTATCGGTACCTAATAATTTCTAAAGAAGCAACCATCTAAGTGACAGGCAATTTTATCATCATGCCTTTATTACACATGCAATGCCATTTTCTTCCTTCATTCTTTTCCTTTTAAAAGCGAAAGCTAAAACTTTTTTTTGAACATTAAGAGAAATTGTAGAGAATGGGAATCGAGCCCTTGGTAGGGTCAAAGGGATGAGGAATCAGTATGAATGCTATTAGATTACAAAGGTTTAACAAAAGCTGTAACTTTTATTATTAGTATAATGTAAAATAATTATAAAACAATTGTGCTCATAATAAATTAAGAAATACGATTAAGCCAGTTGGTACGAGACTAAAAAAGTTAGTACAAACTAAGTTGTTGGTGTCACCGTATTTCCTCTATAAAGAAATATATTGAAAAGCACCCTAGCGTATAACATGCAAAAGTTCTAGAGATGAAAGATCAAAATGGATCCTATAGAATTGGTGAAGGACTAAACCGGGGGACACTTTAGATTTTAGAAGCTGGGGACTTGTTCTCTTTACTATTTTAGATTTTTAATTTTTAGACTTTCAAGATATTGGAAACTATCTATTTATATTCATATTTGTAAAATTATATTTTGAAAACAAGGAAAAGTCGTGTGAAACAAATTCAAAATGACATTTTGTCTTTTTGAGCATTTTAGTGTAAAAATTTGAAAATAGTGAAAACAAAGAAAAGAAATCATTCTTTTCCTATTTTTTTTTATATTTATTCTTAAAAGATAAGACTAAAAATGAATTGAAAAATAAAAATTGAAATATAAAGAGAACATGCCCTAAATTGTTGGACCTTGAGCATCTTTTTCCATTAATTAATGAAAATTTAAGAGTTGTGTTATTTGTAAGAAAACTTTTATGAAATTTTTTTATAAGTTAAGGTAAATTCACCATCTTATCTTTAGATAATTTTTTCTCCAATTACACAACACACAAAAATAAGATTTTAGATTATTTTCCATAGAAAATATCAATTTCCAATCTTGCTTTAAGTTTTTAATAACTACTAGGGTAATTTACAACTACCGTCCCAAGTCTTTTAACTTTTAATAGATTATGTCTCTAACATTTAATTCTACTCCTGGAAGTCCCCAAATTTTTACTAAAATCCCAGCCAGGTCTCTGAATACAGAAACTATTCAAAATGACCGTTAGTCAAAGTGTTGACTCATGTTAATTTTGATAAGATACAAAAAAAATGAATATTTTAATTTAAAAAATTAAAAATAAATTTTTAAAAAAAAAAAGTTGGGGTTACCCCCAAAGCTGCCATTTCTGTCATCCCTTTGGCTGCTGAAAAATGGCAGCCCGGGGGAAGTCTTCCCTGTGTTTTTTGTGTCTTATTAAAATTATCCCTTGTCAACACTTTAAACTAACAGTCATTTTGGACGGTTTCCGTCTTCCGGGGCCTGACTGGGGATTTTGGTAAAGGTTGGGGGCCCCTAAGAGTAGAATTAAAGGTTATGGTCGTAATCTATTAAAACCAAAAAAATGCATAAAACAAAAAAAAATATGTGTCTAATATTATTAAATTAGGAATACATAAAACCAAATAATAGATACAGAATAAGACATTTTTTTAAAGGAAAAAGATTATTTGATACGTAAAATAATATCCATAAATAAATGCTTTGCATGTGATTCAACTTGATTAATAAATTGTGAAGGACTGAATTGAAGTAAATTAGAAAGTTATAATTTGGACTTAACTGAACAAAGTATGAAAGATTGGGTCATTGGTGAAAAATGTAAAACTAAAAATTTTATGTGTCAATTTTAAGACTTACAATGAATCTTGAAACTAGCCAATATATTAAAATTAAACTACAAGTTGAGGCCGTAATATGATATTCCATATTTTTTTAAACTTAGCTTTAATGACATAAAAATTACTACTATTTTTCTCCATAAATCGTATTTGCTGAAAAACAAAGAGTCTTTTTTTTTTTAATTTATTTGGTTAATGGCAATTAAGGAACTTGGGAAATGGCTATAAGGGTAAAATTGAAAATCTAGAAATTTTCATATTCCTCCCTTCCATAGATTAGTGATGATGACTAATTACAGCGAAGTGGTCATATGTGTATGGGCTTGAAACTCCTCCCTTTTTTTTTTTTTCAAATAAAATGCTGCATTTCGTTGATAGTTTAAAAGGTACAAAGACATACCAACAGCATGAGCCTGAAATTTTAAAGTACTTTAAAGAAGCACATATATAGTGTTCTAATTGTATTCTGGCAGTTAAAATACTTGCATTTTGAGTTGAAGTTTTCGAGCTTAAATCACACATGACTCTCCCTGAATTTCCCTTCCCTCCCCGATATCCCCTTGTAAAAAAAGAAAAAAGAGGGGGTGGGGGGGGGGAGAGAGAGAGAGAGATTGGAAGGACAAGAACCATTTTAAGTAGATAGTTAAGGAATTTTAAATTTTGAATAGGGTAGGTATTCTCGTCTAAAAATGCTTTTTTCTGTGTAACTACTTTTATATGCAGATAGATGGATGGAGATATATTTCTCGAGGATGGTGGGGATTAATTCATTGTTTCTTTGATGGTGCAATGATAACTCAATTGCACTAGAATCTTGTCATTAGAGTATCTCTAATATGACAATTTGCGCATAGAGTATCTCCACATGTATTTTATGAATCCCAACACACATGACTTGCATCCATATACGTCATATAGGATGAGGGGTTTTGTTACAAAACCTTTAAGAGGTTTTGGTGAGAGACTCACACCTATAATATCGCATTTTGATTTTCTCTCTCTTATTTATGTTCTCTTTTTCTATTTTTCCTTGTTGTTTTAACATTATTTTTAACACTTTCTACAATTAGACAATGTCTTTTTAAAGTAACGAATATTATTAATATAAAGAGCCTCTTAAGATACTTTCAGAGGAATGAACATTGATAATAAAAGGCTTCTTTTCCTTTCTTTCTACTTCTTTTTTTATTTATTTTGTTTTGTTTTATTCAAATATATGCTCATCTTGTTGAATTATCATATGCCATTCTATTTCTATTTCAAAATGAAATTAATCATGGCCATCATGTATTGGGAACTTTAAGTAATTAAAAAAAAAAAAATCGGCCAACTCATTTCTGTTCATTCTAGGAGGTTAACAAGGACCTAATTAAAAAAAAAAAAGGAAAAATTAATTTGACAGCCAACTACTAGAAATTGGCAAAATTAATTTGATCGCATGGCCATTCTCGTAGCTAAGTGACGAAGTTACTTCTTTCTTTTTCTCACGTCATGAGCAAGACGATCATTTATGTACGATCATCATCATCATCATCATCATCGAGCAAGGGGGAGATCGAGGGGAGGGATAAGTGTGGTTCGTATCGGTTTCTTACTTGAAAACTTGAATATCTAACTAGTTTTGACTACCACATGATATGGTTTTAAAGTTTATGGAAAATTTTACAAGTGCATCTTGTGAATTGAAAAAGTAAGCAAAATAGTATTATTAATAATTCAAAGATATGTTTATTTTCTAGTTTCTATTGTGACATCTCATCTTTCAACTTGTATTTTTCATTCATCAAGTAGGTTTGCAATGAACTTTGCAGTTTGCATCACATCTTTTGAATTGAGAAATTGTTAGATGGTGTATCAAAATAATGAGTCAAAGATGTTCATCAGAAATAGAGTCAATAATCCGATTAAATTCTTTCCTGCTAATTTCTGCTTAGGTGTTTTTTCTACTTCATTTTTTTTAGCTATGTTCTTCACTTGTCGAGTTAGGTCTTGTATCGTCTAGTTTAGTATTAACAATGAACACAACTGTGTTCTGTGATATTTTTCTAATATTATGTCAGTTTATCGTGCGATTTATTTAGATGTAATTTTATATATGTATTATATTTGTACCACTGTTTTAACAAATTATTTGTACCTTAACTGAAAAAGCATACACCTTTTCACATTAATTTAAAAATTGTTTCATTCTGTTTAAAATAAAAATTAAGCAACCTGACCTACTTTTTACAAACATATAAAACTTAAAAAAGCATAAGAAGATGGATTATATATTACTATATTATATATATATATATATATAATAGCTAATGATGCGTGAATTTATAAAATTATCTGATCTTACTTTATTTGATTTGATGTCTATGCCCCTTTGGTGCAACGGAAAGACGCTGACATAAACAAAAAGAGCTCAACACATGTTAACATGTGGGTTGAACCCATTTATCCCGAATTATTATGAAAAAAATTCCACTTTAACAAGTGTTTCAAAAAGTTATGTGAGGTTGTACAGAGTCTCTGCTCCAACTTGACATCTCGGAATTTCACCCCGATTTATCTATTTTCAACAAGATTACTTAGTTTTTGGCGCAAATGAAATGTGGCCTTTGCAAGTTAATATGCCGTGGAAAAGTTAATTATCTCAAATGTTATTAAAATATTTAAAAATATTCTATATGTCACCATACTTTAAAATGTATATCAATTGTCACTATATTTTTAAAAGTTATCTTAACCGCCATTGTACTTTAGAAATTATCTCACTTACTATTCAACTTATCAAAATATTAATTGGTTTGCTATTGAACTTGCTTAAATCGGTGATTTTTTTAATTGAAAATTTATCATTTAATTATATCATATATTAATGATTGAAACCGTCACATAGGAAAATCTGTTCTCTGAATTTTTGTTTTATTGATTTTTAATTGAGTACTAATTGCTTCCGATCTTGACGTAAGTTTTTTATAAGTTCAATGGCATACAGAGTAAGTTTTAAAGTATAGTAACAACATAAATAATTTTCTTAAAAAGTCAATAGCATTTGAAGTAAATTTGAAAGCACAATGACATATGTGATAACTTTGGTAAAATTTAGTAGAGACATTCTAAGGAGAGAAGTACTAGGGAGAGTACTCCCTTACTTAACCCCCTTTGATTGGGGGAAATCAGGAGGGACCCGCTGACTCCCCTCAACCAGAGGGGCCAAGTAATGGGGGAGGGTACTCCTCTCTTTAGAATTTTTGAGTTTAGTAGTATCTGAGATAATTAACTCAAGTCATGAAGCAAATAAAGTTGCTCACGCCATTGCCAACTATGCTTTTTCGTTTGATTTCAAGTGTAATTTAATTGATAAGATTCTGTTGTTTATTGAATCGGTTGTACACCATTATCTGAATTAATGTAATCAATTTCCTTTCAAAAAAAAAAAAAAGAAAAGAAAAAGGTTATGCAAGGTACAACAGACATCAAAGCCACATATTAAGTGTATCTAGGCGCAATAATGCACTGTCAATGCGCAGACGCACACACTTTTCTATACTATTACTTTCATCCCATAAAGATAGTTCACTATTTCATTTTCGTCTGTCTCAAAAAGATATTTCACTTATCATATTAAACGTGTATTTAATATTTCATTTCTATATGTGCCCCTAATTGATTATTGTTATTCAACTACATATGTGTTAAAAATATTTCAAACAATTAATGACACATGAGTATATATAGAAAAATAAGGTAAAATTAAATGTTCTAATTACATTACCTATTAACCATTAATGTACATAAATATATCTGTCTAACTATCATTGTGAGATGAAGGTAGTAAAACACAGATTATGCTAATCTCCGTCGACCTTTAATGAAGCAAAACCCTTTCCGCTATTGAAAACGACCGAATTCATAAATATTCTACCCAACCCATGTAGTGCTTTAGCATTAACTAAGCTACAAAAATTAGGAAGCGTTATTATGTGGATTCACCAACAAATGCATATCTTTTCACTTTCATCAATGAGAGAAGAACACGTCACCATCTAATTGGAACGGAAAACCGAATCACATGTTTGGTCTATAGTATTGATAACTAACTAAACTAGTTGCCAATCATTCAGATATTTTCTCCAAAGGTAAATTGCAACCACACCGTGATAAGATCTCATCATTAACAAATTACTAATAGACAAAATACCATATTAAGCTTAAAAATCCAGAATGAGTGAAGTTGAAGCTCAAAAAGTGTAAAGTATAACTAAGCAGTAAGGCTAAGTTTCAAGCTTAAACAAGCCGCAAACCGACATTTTTAAAGCCTGAAAAGATATCAACCATTGGCCCCAATGTCATGGTGTTAGGAACCACATAATGCAGCATTTTTTGAACTATCCAAGACCACTATGGTATGTCTTGAATTCTTTATATTTTCTTTCCCTATCAGTGGGATCCATCCAGGAGAATGTCATTGGATGAAGTAGATAAAAGAACACTTAAAAAGGATCATCATTTTTCCTTTTTAAATCAGAGATTCTCTGTTTCTTGTGGTGGAGTACTGTGATTGGGAACTGAAAACATTTCATATAAAACAGGTGTCTTTTGATTGTTTCAGAGCATCTTTACAAATAATTTTGCTTCAATTCTCCACATCTATAACAGTTTCTGCCACCACTTTTTTCTACCATACTCTGTTCAGTTCTTGACTTCAAAACAGTTCTTCACTTCAAAACAAAATCTACAGCTTTTGTACAGCAAAAGGTAGAAAGATCACAGAAACATTCATGTTTTGATTAGATCACAGGTATAGAGATATACATCATAGGGTGTCGCAATAATAGATTAGGATTCTATGATTTCACTGTATGAGAAAATTTGGGTGAATAACGGAGGCACTTAAGATAGTTACATCTGCATTGATTTAATCTGTTTCCAGCTTGCAAAAGAATGAAGAATGCGAGCTTATCTCGAACCTGACTAGCCAGGTCTATTCCTCTTGTTATTACCGGCTTTTCCGTCTGA
>CAVNYN010281907.1:0-15194 GCA_963692815.1 Nyctanthes arbor-tristis
AAAGGCGAGGTGCACAATTATACAGTTCTCCTATAGAGTCTATTTAATACCATCTTATGGCGTCTAATAGATCACTTGGTAGGATCTCATTAGACACATTGAGGATGAGTCCCCCAGTGTGTCTAATGAGATCCTACCACATAATCCATTAGACACCATATAGGAAATTTACTATTACACCTACAGTATGCTTATTCCTTATGCACCCATACTAAACACTCGTTTTCCGCACTTTTCGTTTATCACACACAGAGACTGTTTGATTTTTATTATCTCTCATTATTTCTCAAATTATAAGTTTATCTATCACTGATTTGATATCTAATTTAATAACTACTCAATAATTATACATTCGATCTCTTTTTTACATTTCAAATACATATTTTATCTCCCTCTTCATTATAATTTCCACAAATAATAAGAATCAAACAAGCTCATATTAACTTTACTTTTATCAAATATATATATTGACACATTTAGACTCGTTCAAATTCAATATTTGGTATCATCACTATCGTTATTCTTTAAACTCTATTTTTTTGGAATACTCTTTATGAAAGTCAAACTATAATAGAAAACTATGAGTTGAAATTAGTTGTGGAAATTTAAAGTTTGAAATGTATTGTAATAGTTGAGTAGTTAATGGGTTATTGGCGTAAAATGTTCCTACTTTTGAGTTGTTTTGTAGAAATCGTTCTTACCTTTCATTTCTTAGCAATTACATCCCCACCTTTGCATTTCTTGACGGAATTCATCATTGCCGTTAATTTTTCCTTTTTTCAACCTTTATTTTTGTAATAGTATATATATACACACTTATATTTTATAAAACCTAAATTAATGCATTAATTATTTTTTTTGTATTTTAAAAAATTTAATGCATTCAAATCTAAATACGCCAATAAAATGTTAGAAAATATTAAATAAGATAAGTGTGTTTTATTTTATTATATTGTTTTACAGGGTTCAAAACTGATTACTAAATAGACGTATAGTTAAAAAAGTATAACAAGCAAAATAATTAACAACGTTACCGTTTAAATAAAATAAAATATAATTTGATTCTCTGATATTTTTTTTCAATATCACACACACACATACACATATATATTCTCTTCACTTTTTCTGACAGTTACGACTGTTGAAGAGTGTACATGTATGTGTGATATTCAAGAAAATTATCAGAGAATCAAATTATATTTTATTTTATTTAGACGGTAACGTTGTTAATTATTTTGCTTGTTATATTTTTTAGCTATACGTCTATTTAATAATCAGTTCTTAACCCTGTAAAACAACATAATAAAATAAAATACACTTCTCTTATTTAATATTCTTTAACATTTTATTGGCGTATTTAGATTTGAGTGCATTAATTTTTTTAAAATACAAAAAATAATATTTAATGCATTAATTTAGGCTTTATAAAATATAAGTGTGTGTATATAGATATAATATTACAAAAATAAATGTTGAAAAACGGAAAAATTAACGGTAGAGATGAATTCAGCCAAGAAATACAAAGGTGGGGATGTAATTACCAATAAATGAAAGATATGGACGATTTCAACAACTCAAAGAAAGAGACCTTTTGCGCCAATAACTTGTTATCAAATTACTAGTAAGTGAAATTATAATAAAAAAATAATAATGGATATCAAACAACTAACAAGCATAGGACCAGAACAAAATTATGGTACTTCAACATTAACACATTCCACTAGAATTACGAACCGACATATAAAGTGATTAGGAGGCTAAACTAAGGTACTGAGAGCTAGATGTTCTAGGTTCAATTCTTCTATATAAGGTATTTTTTATATTTTATTGTAGTATATATTCTCACTATATGTGAGTTTGTCTTGTTAATATTCTTAGCGTTGTATTTCAGTAGTATAAATATCTATGCGTATTTGTACTGCTATTATGATGCAGATTTGTAATTGTTCTTTAAAAAAAAAAAAGAACAGGCATATAAAGTTAAGAGTTTCAATTTATTATTAAATTGAGCCTCTCAAACACACAGGGAAGTCTCTAATTAACTAAGAGTACAATATATTCGATACTACTTAAATTACATTATAATTATTTACCCACACAAGCCAAATTCTAGTCCCGATTTAACACTATATGTTATGACACTTGATGGTACCTTTAATTATGTTCTGTGTATCGGGACACACTACATAAAAAACCACAACATGTGGTGTGTCGTGATACAATTCAAGTGATAATATAGTATCACATGATATCATACATATAGTGTTAGATCATTTTTGATCAAATATACTTTCTCAAATGACGTGTATCTAATACATCACATACACTATGTTTGATAAAGATTTTAAAAAAATTACTTATAAATAGATTTAAAATTTAAATTTTATATAAGTCATGTAATATAACCTTATTATATAGAGTTAATAATTAAAATAATATGAAAATTTACAAAAGATCAAAGTGATAAACGTCTACATAATATATCTCACAATACATTCCACCTCTAATTAGAGAATTTTGTATTGCGGGTAGCGAAAGCAACTCACATAAAACAGGTGCCCCCACCTGCGGCAAACAACAGCCACGTGTTTTATCACCATTCACCTAATTACCAGCAGTGATGATGAAAGGGAAAACGACGGCACGGATACTCCGGAGACACCAGGATCTTTATCCACGTGTCCCAGTCCCTTAAGCTACGCGCCAAAGTTCCATATAAGCCCCTTTCTTCACCCCCGTTCGACAGGTGTCAGTCTTCTCGATCCCCGTGAGATCGGAAGTGCCGCCTCTTTTCCCCTTACGTGGCAGCACAGAAACATGCAATTAGGAAGTGATTATATTAATCGCTAATTTCGGATTAAAGGCCTAACCGCATTTAACTCTTTAACCCATGATTACGTGTCACTCAGCCCTCCACGTGTCAAGTCCTCCTCACCTTCTCTCTCCTCTCTCTAGAGTATTTCTGTTTCTTTTCTCTCATTATTCAACCCCAGACCGAAAATATAGAGAGAAGAAGAGAACTTTCTTAAAGATTTTTTCCTTTCTTTAATTAATATTTATCTGGTATATGAAGTTCTGAGTTTTTGGGGTTGGAGGAAATGGGCAAGGAGTTTACAATGTTGGAGGGTTTTGAAGGAGGAGACAAGGAGATTGAGCTGAGTTTGGAGTTATCCATTGGTGGGAGTTACAGAAGAACAGAGAAGCTAAAACAAGTAGAGGAAAAACCGAGGGGTCCAAATGATTTGGGTTCGAGATCTGATTTTTCTTGTGATCTGCGAAAGGAAAATGGGTTGGAGTTCGTGGATCTGAACAGGAAACGAGAGATTCAGGCATGGAGAAGACAAGAAGCCCGCAAGAAACGAGAAGAGAAACTCAAGAAATTTATGGGTTCCAGAGGGTTAATAAATTCTGCAGAGGATAAATTGTGGTTGGAGGCTCAGCAGTTGCAAACCCGGGTCGGAGATAGGGAGATTAAAGAAAATGAGAGTTTCTTAGAAGAAGCAATTCGGAAGAAGGGGAAGAATGGTGGAAATTCCGTCATTGAAACTTCAAAAGACTTGAATTTATCCTTGAAAAATGGTGTTTACCAGCAGTTGCAGTACGTGCCGGCGGCGAATGGCTTCCGGTACCGGGGTCGGGGAACGACTGCTGTAAAAGGGGAAGTAGAAAAGTGCAATGCGGTTCATCCAGGGGCTTATTCAAATGGGAATTCGTCCATGCATTCCGATTCCGGCCGGAGCGACGGCAAGGGTGCGTCTGAAGGGTCTTTGGAGAGGAGTTCCGCCGTTTTGGATTACCAGAGCATAATTCAGAAAGGTAACAACTTTATGTTCTGTGCAATAATAATAATGCAATGAATTTGTTATCTGATGGTGTTGTGAAGAATTTGAATTTGATGTGATAATTGGAGAATTCACGTGTGAGTTGTTCTATATGGTTGTCTGACTTGTCCCACATATGAATTGTCCAATTATCAACTGTTATGTGTGCGTCTTATCTTGGATACGCGATACGTATTACGGGTGATCAAAAGTAGTGAAGAATGGGATGTTTGGTTATTTCCCTTCTATATTTAGACAGCTAACACTATTGAATGATTAGGAGTATAGGGTGCGTTTGGGTTAAATTACCGGTATTTGAATTTCATAGAAAATAAAGCTCTGGAGATGAATTTAAATTAGGAAGTAAAAGTTGCTTAAGAAACAAAAACCTTAACCCCATTCCTATAGCAAACAATGTCAATCAAACACACAAAAGCAGGAGTTTGGGTAGAAAAATACCATTTTCGACGGAAAATATTGGCAATCAAACACAATCCGTACGTAAGCCTACAAAAGGTTTCCAACGAGCGGATGAGACACTGATTATTGTGTTTGGATTAGTTTAATAGTTGAGATTTATTTATTTGAAGGAATATCTGTCTTGTGTTTGGTAGAGATGGTTGGAAATTATTTATCGTTTGTATTCTTTAATGTTGACTCTGCTTGATTGGAAAATAAATTTTAAATGATGAATAGAATCCGTCCTGTGTTCGGTAGTGATGGTAAAGATAGTATTCTGCGCATTCGTTGACACATTATAAATGACGAATAGAATGTGGCCATGGTTGCTTATTGTAACTTGGCAATTGGACCCGAAGCTGAAACCTGCTTCCTCTAAATGCAAGTATCACCGAATAGTTGTAGTTTTTTCCCAACCCATATTCGTTTTGAGCAGCTTTTTCGCACGGACCTCTCATATTTCAATATAAGTTTTGGACGTTTATAGACGAAACTTGTGTGTCATGTCGTGCCTTGTTTTTACACTCTTTTTTGTCTCGGTTGGTTTTTCTATCTATCAGTTTGTTTTATGGACACTTCTGGTTGGTGAGAGCCCTTTTAGAAATATTCGGCATTTCGATTTACTGTTGCGCGACAATAAACTTTGTCGTAAGCTGATTGGCTTCATAATGAACCTCAATGCAAAGATATCATTATAGAGAACAAACTCTACTAGACATTTTTAGAAGTGTATGGTGGTGCGTATCCATCTTGTTAATTTTGCAAAAATTTGTTAATTTTCAGGAGGAAGCATCAATAACAGCGACACCGGAAGTAACTCGAGCACGGCACACATGTTAGAACAACCAGAAAGCAATGTTTCTTCTGTCAGAACCGAAGCGAAGGACGAATCTCTTCGCACGAGAACGGCTCCATCAAGTATACCCCAGTCGAGCCCAGTCCAATCAACTGGAATATTCAAATCAAATCAAACGACCAAAGCTCCGTCAACTCAACTAGATAACCAGACCTCTTCTTCCTCCAAAGAATCAAATGGTATCACAATCAGCAAACCCCCAAAACCTCAAAATCAAATTCAGAAAGCTGCATCTCTTTCGCACATGCCCTGTGTGTCGACTACAGGTAACGGCCCAAACGGAAAAACCATAACCGGATTCTTGTACAAGTACACAAAATCCGAAGTCAGCATAATGTGTGTTTGCCATGGGACTTCATTTTCACCAGCTGAGTTCGTGGAGCATGCCGGAGGTGTAGATATATCGCATCCTTTAAGGCACATAACCGTGGTTCCGTCTGCTTTTGGATGATCTAATTCTTTATTTTTAAGTACCTTTCCTTTACTTTCTCCTTTTGTCTTGCTTTCCTTCCCATGAAAATGCAGAAAATGTAACTAAGTTGAATGTCGAACCTGAAAAGTTTTGGATCATTTTGACAGTAGAGATCAAATGGCAAGTTAGTAAAAGTCGATCTGGAGTTTATATTTACTCTCTATCTTGATCAAAAATTTTGATTTTCGGCCATGTGATGTGGAATATGAAAAAATGCTGAGGATATGTATATGGTAGGTTTGTAGGAATCACTGTATTGTATATGTAATGCCTGGATGGATTAAGGAATTCCCGAAGGCTGAAGTCATCAATTTATTATTATTAATCTATTATTATTATCTAAATCAAATGTGGTCTTCTCTCTTTTTTCCCGCATAAATATGGACTAATTAGATTTTTTTACTATTTTATTATTGAGTTATTATTTCCGTGCAGCTGACCCGAATTCCTTCTTCTTTTCGGAGTTCAGATGTACATTTGCAAATAGAAGCGTTATTATTTCTAATCAATGCTCCCCGTTTCTAATCTTTTGGTCTCTGAGGTGTTCCCTTTCTTCTAAATTTCTTGTGTTTGTCAGCATCTATAGATCTGGTTAAAACTTTGCGATTAGTTAGATGATTGTGGGTTTAAGAAATCTAACATTTTTTTTGATTGATTGATTTACTTATATTCTTCTTTAAATCAAGGAGTATTAAGAGATGCATGTGGCCCAGAACACCCAATTTCACACAGTCTATTTTTCTAAGGTTTCCTTAATGCGGTTGAACATATCTCATATTAAGGCAACTAGATTTCCACCCGTACATTGTAGGGATAGAGTTCTAAAGAAATTTCATATATAAAATATAATAAAATTGTGCTTGTCAGGTTTAATCTCATTAAAAAACTTAAAAACACATGTATGGAATTAATGTACATCATATATTTACAAGTAGCATACAATTAATTCTTTATTTTGTTGATACAGTTTTAAATTCTAGTTATTAGTCCATCGATATCTCTCGATGAATCAATAATTTTTTTTATTAATTCTTATTTTTTATTTTCTTTAAAGACAATAAAACTCGATAGCATAATTTTATATTTAGTTTCACACCCTTGTATGTACAGACATACTATATATGCTTCACAACTGTGTGTTTTATGGACATATTATAGTGATAAAGTAAAATATAATAGAGTAGGAGAACATAAAATTATGAAATTATACAATGGAACAAAGTAAAATTGAATTTCATTAGGCAAATATGAGATATATCTAATTAAAATGTAGTACGTAGATAGAATCTCAAAATAAAAATATTAAATTAAATCGTTAAAAGGAAAAGTATAATAATTGAATCAATAATTTTTTTATTAATTCCTATTTTTTATTTCCTTTAAAAACAATAAAATCCGATAGTATTATATATTAGTTTCACACTCATACGTTTCACAGACATAATATACTTCACACCCGTACGTTTCACGGACATATTATGCTGACAAAATAAAATACAATAGAGTAGGAAAATATAAAATAATAAAATTACACAATCAAATAAAGTAAAATTAAAATCTATTAGACAAATATGAGATATATCTAACAAAAATGTAATATATAGATAGAGTCTCAAAATAAAAGTATTAAATTAAATTATTAAAATGAAATGGATAATAAGAAGAAAAAGTAATATTGAAATCAATATTGATATATTATCTATTTTCATATAATTCAAACTCATTAGGCAAATGTGAGATATATCTAACCAAAATATAATATGTAGATAGAGTTTCAAAATATAAATATTATATTAAATGATTAAAAGGAAAAACATAATAAGAAAAAATATAATAAATGAACCAATAATTTTTTTTTATTAATTCTTATTTTTTGTTTCCTTTAAAGGCAATAAAACTCGACATAATAATCTATATTAGTTTCAAACCCTTACATTTACGGACTACTATATTTAACACTCGTGCATTTTATGGACATATTATGTTGAGAAAGTAAAATATAATATATTAGCAGAACAAAAAATCATAAATTTATACAATAAGATATAATAAAATTGGTTAAAATGTAATGTGTAGATAGAATTATGAAATAAAAATATTAAATTAATATATAGATAAACTCTCAAAATAAAAATATTAAATGTGATATGTAGATAGAGTTCTAAAATAAAAATATTAAATTAATATGTAGATAGAGTCCCAAAATAAAAATATTAAATTAACTGATTAAAAGGAAAAATATAACAATAAGAAAAGTATATTAAATGAACCAATAATTTTTTTAGTAATTCTTATTTTTTATTTTCTTTAAAGGCAATAAAACCCGATAGTATAATATATATTAGTTTCACACCCATACATTTACGGACTACTATGTTTAACAGACATACGTTTCATGAACATATTATGCTTAGAAAGTAAAATATAATATATTAAGAGAACATAAAATCATGAAATTATACAATTAGACATAGTAAAATTGATTAAAATGTAATATGTAGATAAAGTTTTGAAATAAAAATATTAAATTAATATATAGATAGAGTTCTAAAATAAAAATATTAAATGTAATATGTAGATAGAGTTCTGAAATAAAAATATTAAATTAATATGTAGATAGAGTCTCAAAATAAAAATATTAAATTAATTGATTAAAAGGAAAAGTATGACAATAAGGAAAAATATAATAATAATAGAATAATGACATCATCAATTAGTTTTTTAAAGGAACCAGATAATGATCGGGGAACATTTTTAATTGAGCTCACAATCAAATTGAGCCAGATAAACTGTTGTTTAATATATATATATATATATATATAGATGAAGAAATTTTACTCATTTAAGTTGCATCTATTTAATAATAATAATTCAATTATTTTTTTAATAATAATTCAATTATTATTAGTCTATATTTGTTATGTTTTACCATTTTACGAAATCTTCCTTCAGTTTATTTTTTTAATTTCTTAATGATATATTCGATTAATTTATTCACTACTAATAAATTCCGACTATGATTTTTCCTTAATTAATGCAAAATCTATTTTCTACATATAAGTGATAAACTCTTATTTTAATCAAATCTCCTAAATCTCTAATTTTCAGTTTCTATTCCTTATGTCATTATTAAAAAAAAATTATAATAATACTTCAATCTATTTAATTTCTACGTTGATTGTGTTTTTTTCTTGAATTCTACATGTCTATTGAAAATGTAGATGTTTCCTTTCTATATTATATATTCACAAATTAAATTTGGTTCAATTGCAATGAAAGTCAGCCAACATTATATACTGATTAACCTAATAGTAGCTCACATGGTAATAGAATTCAAGCAATTGCAAAGGTTAGCTTATTAGAATGTTCAATCAACTAATCACTCAAGGAAATATTTATATGATCTATCACCTAACAGTAACGGAAATTATCCAATTATGGGGAATCCTTTCAAGCTCTTTTAAAAGAATAGTGATAAGATCATGCATTGTACGCATAGTGAATATATTATGTTCTTATCAATAACTATAATGATGATACGATTGTTTTAATTTTTCAACATTTATGTTTTTAAATTTTTAATGGACATTTAATTATTTTGCATCTCATCAAAATATTTTTGAATAGTTAAGTTTGAATTGTTTTTTCTGTTGCACGATGTTGTACTAGTAATAATAATATAAAAATCCTCCCCTAGTCTCGTTCACCCACCCACCAGTGGGTGAACCTACACCGTCCTCCGCCTACATGGGGGCGATGATTGGTGGGGCGGTTTAAGTTTACCCACCGGTGAATGGGTTAACATTTTTACCCCCCACCCCCTGCAAATTGATATGGATTTTCAAGATTTTCAAATAAAAAATATGACTCAGATAAAAATTTCACGCTCTATCTTTGATAAAGAACAAATTGTTAATGAGAATCCCTGAGTTAACAACGAACAGAATATTGTACGGATGAATATGTGATGTGTGGAGATAACAGCATTAAAATGATGCCAATTAAATAAAAATTACACCCACCTCAAACCTGCCAAATTCATAAAAACAAATTTAAAATCCCTACATTGACATTACAAATCTTCCAAGACAAACAAACAACTCTAATCCTCTTCTCTAATGAATTTTTGCTTAACATTGATAAAATTCGAGGTAAAATATGCAAGATAAACCCAAACCCATATAACCAAACCAATGATCGAATTTATATTGCAAAAATTCTTCCTTCACTTTCGACTATGTGTAGATTTTCTTCCTTTCTTGCTTGTAGATTGACTTGTTTGTCCTTCCCTTTTCTTTTTCCCAACATTGATAAACGTCAATCTACTAACCCTTTTTGATAAAGTTTCAAATTGCACAGGTGATGCAGTTTCTGTGAACTTTGACATTGGCATGTTTGAAGTGACGCGATCTTCTTTCTTTCCTTCTCAAAAAAATAGTTTTGGGCTTAATTGGCATGATTTAAGCAAATAGCACAAATAATGCAATTTCTAGGAACTTTGAGATTGGCATGTTTGAAGTGACGAGATCATTTTTCTTTCTTTTTTTGGTTCTTTTTTCCCCCTCCGTTTTTGGCTTAATTGGCATCATTTAACGGTGTTAGCCTGACATCATGACATTAGGTTAATTGTAATAGACGAAAACTGATGGAAAGAGGAAATATAGAATAGTAATAATTTCAAAAAATTATTTCCTAAAACAAGATAAAACCGGGCTTTGATTAAATAATTAAAAAAATAAGTTTAGGGGCCCGGGAATTTAACTTGGTCCGATTTTCAATTAATCACATTTTCTTTCTTGAATCACGGTATTTTCAACTACACATATTTTTCATTCCTTTCTGCCTTTTAAGCTTTCTTGTGTAATTAAGGTTATAAAATATTTCAAAATAATAAAATATTATGTATTTAGAACCATTTGGTATTGCAGTGGAGAACTTATAATTAACTTACTGGTAAACAAATTTATAGCGGAATTAAACAAAATATGCCACTTTGCTAAGTGGTAACCATTAAACTTTCACCGATGAAGAGAGCATTTTTCATTTTTCCCCCTTTCATTAGTCACAATCCATTCTAGACCGATAACACAAAAGTTGCAACAAGTAAAAATGAAGAAACAAAGTCACCATTGATTGAGTAACCCTGCGGCCACGTAAGATAGAACAACAATTTCAGAATTCTTAGGAAAAGAAAAAACAGCACATACAAGCTCTAGGATAGAATGCTAAGGGAAATCTCCAGTATATCCTCCCATTCATGCTAGAGCTTTACATTTCTCCTGTTACTCTGTCATAACTGGCTTATTTTCATTTGCCTTTGGCTTCTGTTCCTTCGGCTTCTGCTCCTCGGTTTTCCTGGATTTGCATTCAACAGTCAACAAGTGAACAAACTAGTGACATACATACAGAAACACAAGCAACTAATACTGTTTCTTCCATAATCTTAAAATGCCATTACAGAATACATAAAATGTTCAGTGTATTGAACTTGTCATTGAAATTACTTTGCATAAGCTGTTCAATTCTATTATGTGCGAACACCAAAATATATTCATCCATAAGGAAAAACAATATTATTGTCCTCAGTGGACTTACGACATTATATGTTGCAATAGATCATTTTTTCAAATTATATTTTTATATTAGAAATACAAAGAAGTAGAATTGCAAAAAATGCGTCAAAAAACAATCAGATAAATCTTGTGGAGCTGTGAATCAATATACACATTGGATAATATATTTTCAAATGAAATCCTTGAATAAGGAATAGAGAGGAATAGCCACTTAAAAATTGCAATCAATGCGTCAAAAAAAGATCAGTTAAATTTTGTGAAGCTGTGAATCAATATATACATTGGATTATCTTATAAAATCGACAAAAATTAGGTTAACCCATTTTTTCTCTTACTGTTACAAGTCCTCTGATGAGTCTAATTTCTAATCCTCTGATGAATCTAATTTCTAACTCTCCACTGCAACAGAGAAATTTGATAAATACACAGAGCAGGAGGAGCATCAAGATCCAATATCAGAGGCTCAGTAAAAACTCTTATCTCCAGTAAAGAGTAGTAAAAATCCACATACTTCCATAACAAAATTCATCTCAATTCAGGAATGACATGAATCTCTTCTAAACAGAAAGTATTGAGTGCAAATTAGCTAGCGACTGACACCAAAACTGAAAAAATCCAAAGCGCAATATTCTGAGCAGAAATAGTCCTTATACACATCGCTAAAGATATTGCCTTTTCACTATTATTAGATGATTAAATATTCAAAGAAAAGATTAAAGGTGCAAAAGGAAAAAAAGGAAAATTTCATCTTAATCTATTGTTAGGTATTTGCTACCTAATAAACCCAGGGCAATGATGGTAATGTTGGATTCGGTTTAACTCCATAGACGAAAGTCGATGTATGGAATATTATTATTGTGCCAAACTAGCCACCCCACAATCAATGTCGGACCAAATTTGTGTCTTGTTGAAGCAATTTTTATTTAGTTGCTCCAAGACTTGCCCAAAACATACCCTACTTACTTTTATTGGCAACTAGACAAAATGGTATTTTCTTTCCCTGCATGGACGATTGAAATTGGCTGAATTTTGGAAGGATTTTCTGTGGATTGATTCCTTTCCTTTGGGCCTTGGCTGACTTCCTTTGTTGGCTGACTTCCACTATTAAATATGGGTTTTTTGTGCACACTGCCCTTTGCCAGTTTCTTTGAAAAACAGTGCCTTTATTGGTTGTCTAGACTTTAAAGTTGCCATAAGAGTGGTTATTAGGGTTCGTTTTGGGGCTATTTTGGTCGACTGATTGAGGCTGGTGACTGTTGGCATAATTGGAGATCTGAGCCCTGACATTGAGTTCCACCATCAAGCATAGAAGAAGAAGATTGCAAAGACTCCATTTTTCCTCTTCATATTGTTCTTTCTAAGGTTTTCTAATTTCAGTTGTATTCACTTGATTTCTTGTCAATTTCTTGCAAGGTGTATTTTACAACATATATAATAAGTAATAAAACTAATATTTGCTTGACAGTCCTATACACAGCTCACAAAATACAGAACAGAAACTATAAAACAGTAATTTACCTCTTGTCAGAAGAACCACCCTTTTGGCTGAGGAACGATCGGAAAAGTGGAGAATTAACGTCGTAAATCATTCTTCACCCCCCGATATCACGAACCAATTGTCGATTGAAACCCTAGTTTCTTCGAACCCGGCTGGTTTTTGTCATCCTGGACTCTGTAGAATTTATGTAGAGTAAATTGGGCCGGGTTGATAGAACAAGTTCAACTATGGAGGCCCAATTAATAATGCAATGTTCAATTTCAAATGAGGAAATTGGGTGGGGTACTTTGTTTTTTCAATTAATTGCAAATTTACCATTCTAGTCTTTTTATTGCATTTATGCATTGTGGATAAGAATTTTGCATATGGCAGTTTTCCTTTTCAGTTTCAATTAAACTCTTTTTAGGGCCTTGCTTTTTAAAATTATTTAACCGAATGGCAGTTACGTGATTTGGTCAAATCAATTTTCCTGACAAATAAAGAGGATGGTTTTTAACATTAAAAAAAAAAATAGAAAAAAAAGAAGAGGACGGTTTTTTGACCTTTTTTTTGGGGGGTTTTCTTTAATTTAAATAATAAAACCTTTTAAGAAATGAGCTTCCATTATAGCACTACTAGGTCAGTAGACGGTGCCGTTCAGAAAAAAGGTCAGTAGACGGTGGGAAGCCTTTATCTCTCCTTTCAATTTGTCAAAATTAGCGATCTTTTTTGTAATCTTCTTTTTGATTACTTTGTGGGTTTTGTAGTTCCTGTCTTTGGGGTTATTTCTTCAATTCTGGGCATACTATGGTTTCCGATTGCAGAGAGTATTGTTCTAGGTCTGAGAAGGGTAGTAAGAATCGTGGATCGAAAATGCCTAACGTGGTGCGAAGGAAGATTAGGATGGCGCCTAAGAAAGTTTCTCAGAAAATTCCAGTGTCCAATAAGGTGAGTATAAAACGATGCCTCAGTATTAATGAGTTGGGGTTGTGTAAAATGGTTTTCATTATTTATCTCACTGCTGAAAGTAACTATTAATTTGCTTCCATATGAACTCTCGAATTTGAGACTCATGCATTTATAAAGCTTTGCACGGATTTGATATTGTTGGATAGTTCTATCTCTATATATGAACATAACTGTGGTTTTAGATAATTTTTGTGAATTTTATACTAATTTATGAAAATATGGTTTACCATTGAAGACTTGTTCGTTGAGTTTATGAGTATTATCGCAGAATTGCTCTAAAATCCCATAGTTTATTATAAATTATAACCTGGAAAATTGTCCAACTATTTGGTTTCATAGATTTTTGATGAATCCTGTATTGTTGGGTAGTCTACTTTGATTCAAAAAATAACAGTTAAGCAATAGTACTTCAAGTTACTAGCATTTTTTGAGAACTACGTCAAGTCTGTATTACTATTATAATCTTCACGGTTTGGTTTTTTCTAATGATATGTAGTTTATTCAGTTTCTATCTTCACTGTATTATTATTTTTTTTTTCATTTTTAATGGTATAAAAGTGGCTTCTAAGTGTTGTGTTGCAATCATGTTGGGTGTAGTTTTGTGTTTATGGGAAAATGATACCACCTGTAAGTTTTTGTTTAAGATTTTTCTTTTTCCCTTTATTTATTATTTTTTTTTTGAAGGGAACTAATATGTTGTGTTTATTTCTTTTGGTTAAGATTACTGTATTGTCCCTTGTTTAAAAAATAATGTTCTGTTTTGAATTTCATGTAGCGTAATGAGTTGTTGTTTAAGATTTTTCTTTTTCCTTTTATTTATTATTTTTTCTTTCAAGGAAACTAATATGTTGTGTTTGTTTCTTTTGGTTAAGATTTTAAGATTATTGTTTTGTCCTTTCTTTAAAAAAAATGTTTTGTTTTGAATTTCATGTAGAGTAATGAGTTTCCATCTTCACTTTATATTGTTTTTTTTTTCTTTTTGGGTATAAAAGTGGCTTCTAGGTGTTGTATTGCAACCATGTTGGTTTTAGTTTTGTGACTATGGGAAAATAATACCAGCTGTCATTTGTTGTTAGGATGGTGAATTCTTAATGAGTCGGGAGTTTTGGCATAAGGGTAGAGTTAATGCAAAGTCCAATTGTACCATTTTTTCAGAATTGCGTTCTATCTTCACTGAAAAACAATGTTCATTGTTCCGAGAATCTTGTTTTGGGCCTTCGTTAGATTGTCAGGATATTGCTCTAAATCGGCAGTTGATTCACCGAGTGTTAATGAGGGAGATTAAGCAACATGATCCCAACATAATGTTGTTTGATTTTGGTGGCAAACGTGCTAAATTTTCAATCGAAGAGTTTTGTTTGATATGTGGTTTGCAATGTGTTAGAGGGTTTGACCGTTCACAGTTGTGGGCGAAATTTAATCAAATTAAGTATGATTATTTTGCTGGACACCCATGTGTTGGCTGCGATTCTGTGGCTCAAGTGCTAAAAGCTAAATTTGTTGTTGATGACCGTGACCAAGTCAACATTGGCATTCTCTATCTGATTGTTTGTTTGATGTTCACGTC
>CAVNYN010281909.1:0-11736 GCA_963692815.1 Nyctanthes arbor-tristis
GTGCAGCTTGAAAATCGCCATTAACAACACAATTTCTACCGATTTAGACCCAATTTTATCCCAAGATGAATGTACAAGTTCGGTTATTCCTCCGTGGGCGATTTTCAAGCTGCACCTGAAGTTGAGTACATTGAAAGGTGTTTCTACCTCTGTTCCACTAGTTTCTAGTGCTTCAAAGCCAAGAGGACTTGAAGAACCGTCCAATTCCATGAGTGAAATTGCTAGGGCAGCAGCCATGGCTCTCCAACAAGCCTTTTCCGACCAAAAACCACCACCAGTGGCGGCTTCATCTTCTGCACCACCAATTTCAGGCCCTAGCTCGTCAAGAAAAGGAAAGGAGAAGGTAGGAGAGGAAGGCACCATGAACGAAGGTGAAACTTTTCCTATCTTCTATTTTATTGACAAGGATGCTAAGAATAGATTTAATAGCATAAAGGAACGAAAGGTACCTCCGGGTCGTTGGGTAGACTTAGAATACTACCGGAAAAAGGATTTCAAATTTATGGCTTATTTTGAAAAGTGGGGTTGAATGAAATTCTTGGAATTAAGTGGGGGTATAAGTAAGAAATTGGTTGAGTACTTTTATGCCCAATGCTTTTACTAATGATGGACTAAATTATTTTGCTACTCATGTTCATGGAAAAAATGATTCTTGTTGATAAATAGTCCTTGGTTGAATTGTTTGGTATGTATGATGGTGGTGCAGCTTATAAGTCTAATTTTGATCACCTAGAGGCTTGTCGGGTAATTTATGAGAAACTAAGCCTTAGGAAACCCACTTATCATGCTCCCTCTTTGCCCCAAGACACTAGGTAGCTTCATTTTATGTTTGCTCATATGTTTAGATCAAGAGGTGGGAAATATACTCAATTGGACCCTATAGATTTGGGGCTTTTACAAAATGTAGTTTTGAGCAACCCAATTGATCTTGCTCAAGTCCTAGTGAGTAAGATGATTCATATTTTTACTTCTCCTCCTGCTAGCTCATCAAATAATTTGGTTCTTGGTTGGGTTGTGATGGCTATACTAGCCAAAAATAACGTAGACTTTTCTAATGAAAAGTTGGTTCATGATCGGAAGAGCTTCCATTCCGTGTTTGGAAGGGATGCCTCTAAAAGGAGAAAACGAAAGAGGAATGGTGGAATTTCTGGGGCAGATTTAGCCCATCCACTACAACCCCTAGTATGTTTGAACTTGTGGTTTCTCAATGGGAAAAATTCATGAAAGAATGCTGGGAATCCCATACTTCTATCAATGAGACTATGGAGTACACATTGAATATGCTAGAGAATGCGTCAAAAGATGTTCAAATGCTAACAGAGGAGCAAATGAAACTGAAAGAACAAGTAGAAAAGCTTATGGAATATGTGGAAGGAAATGAAGAATCCGGGTCCGAAGAAGAACTTTAAGCTTTTCAAGGCTGTCCCCTTTTGCTTAGATTACTACTTTAATGTCTTATTATGGTTTTAGCCTTGTATCTAGCCCCTATAAGCTTTTTTTTTTTTTTAACTTTCTGATCAGTCATGTGTAACCTGTTTTTGGTTTGTTTTCCTCATAATTTACTATGATATTTTGTGTAAGGTTGCCCCTATATGTACTCTATATATTGGCGCTGGTTCGGATCTTACTTTGGCTGATTTTACACTGTTTTCGGGGCTGAAATACTCTTTTTTTAAGGCACTTATTGGCTGTCCAGTTTCAGTTATCAAATTTTATTTTGGTTGATTCCTTTGTGGCTGTTGTTATGTATATCTTATGTTCCTTTTGGTGAATTAGAATATGGCAAAAAGACTACCTATTCCCAAATGTTATATGAATGTCTAATGAATTTAAGTATTCTTTGAACCTGATCTTTTATTACTTCGTCTTTACAAACTATGTAGAGAATATAGTGATCTTTTTCCTATACATTTTTTTTTAAAACCGTGTATCTAATAAGTATAGATCTTGCTTAAAAAGCTACAAAAGGTGTTTATATGACAAGTTACAAATTACATATAAAATTAGTAAATAGCAACTTACTTGCAAGCCAGTTGGTTGATGTCTCGCGCGAAGTACGTTGTGCATGTGGGGCCCATAGAACGCCGCTATGATACCATTCTTGTCACGCCCTCACTATATTATCCAATATTATTGAATATCTTTATGTCAGCTAATATATTATTTCGCGGAAGCTTTCATTTTAATTTTCTTTTTCCACAAATACCTAGCACGAGACATACAAAACTAACAAATTGTTCTTGTCTTTAAATTTTTTCCCCATTCTAATGAAACTAGAAGGTAAATAGATTTAAATAATTTCTTCAATTCTTAAAGAATCATTGCGATGTTATTACATGGTTTCATAAACTTTTCTTTGAGTTAGGAAAGCCAAAACATCCTTATAGCTATTTTGACCATAATTACTGAATTTCTTTACAAATTTGAAAACAATTATAAGCTTGGTGTTGGAACTACTTCTTGTCATTCTCAACACCTAGAACACATATCAGTCTGGATGTTGAGAAACTAAAATTTACAATCTCAATCCCAAGAAGTAGGATTTGTTTTTATTTCTTCATTTGCAGTTCGTACTCAAACTCATTGCACAATTAAAACTAGATTTACAATAAGATTTAAAGAACATAATGAGTTATGTTAATAAGTATAGTGATTAACTAGTAAAGTCAAGCGGTTGGAAAGCCTTTAAATTGAAAAATAGTCTTCCAATCAATACAAAAGTTACCCCTTCATTTTCACTACGTACTATAAGCTATATATATGTGCATACTTATATATTTAATGTTTATATATAATCTTATATGCATCCATACAGTCATTATTCGTTAATCCCCTTATTTCTTATACTTACTACATTAAGAGAAGAACATAGGCTGATCCGTCATAAACCTTATCACTATAAAGATGAGCATAGGTATTAACACAAAAGATATTAAGTTCATAAGTTGTCCCTAGATATATTTGTAACCAAGGTGCATCCTCGTAATAGCTCCAAAGATTGGTTTCCACTACATGCAAAACTCTACTCCTATCCACGGACATGCTCCAACTCATGGCTTACTTTTCAAGAATCTTGCCATCAGTCACCTACAAAAATTGTAGAAAATGGAAGACTACAAGGTATCCAGCGAGCAACAAAATCTTTTGATTCACCCCTTTTTGTAAGAAATTCCTTTTTAACCACAAGTTCAAGAAAATTATGGAATGCACAAAACTTTTAGATGCACAAGAAGGCCCTATCACTAGTTAAACTACTACCCGTAGCGCGCATAAAATTCATAACATTTTATATCATTCAATATTGATTCAGTCATGACCATGTATATTCAAGTGGATCCACATCCAAATCCCAGTTGACCCCTGCTGGAATTTCAAACAAAGTGCAATACAAAGCAATACACTATACTAATAATCACCTATCTCAATATCATTAGATGTCTCTTAGTATGGGGCGAAACAAAGCAAAGCAAATACAAGACGGTTAGAGCATCAACTAGTGATTCAAATACAATAAATCAATTTTTCTTTACATAATAATGCATCAAAGTTTATGTTCATCTTATGAACACTTCATGAATACAAAAAAGGAATCAAAACATTAGTTACTCACTGCTTTAACTTTCCCAAAGGTTCCTATCAAATTTACAAAGCAAAGATAATAATTTCTATTTTAGATTGCAAGATGTTGAGACTGTCGTTAAGCTGTCCCAACACTGCTGTTCCTGCAACTTTTCTATTTTAAACCAGCCTTTAACTCAATCAATTACTTACCTTGAATTGTTTAAGCTGAAAAAGGTGTTCAAAACCTTAATATTCCTCAATCAAAGTTGTACTTTAAGTTGGATTCTTTCTATATATGGAAATGAGTCATTTTCAAGTGAAAGGTGAGTGTTTGGTGAGTTTTACTTAGTGTTCTCTCACCCTTCGCATTTATGGACGAATTTTTCTTAGTGATTTTGGGTAAAATATTGAGACCACCTATGAGAACTAAGACAATTGTCCTTAGATAATTCTTGGAGGTTGCCAATAGAAACAAGCACAAGTTTATTCTTAGAAGATTTTTGCCAACAAGAACTAGGACAAGTGTCCTCTAAAATCCTCATGTGATTTTTTTCCTATAATGAACAAGTGGCTTCTTCGTCTTTATTTATTTATTTCTTATGAAGTTCTCCTGCTTAATATAACCTTACAATTACATTGTTATATTTTGAGTCATGCTAATCAATAACCCTATTCTGATTTTGGGTGTCATTTGAGTAATAATGATTTAACCTATGATCAATGGTGGATCCAGACACTTTTAGAAGGGTCGGTTGGAAGAGTGAGCCGTATAGTAAACACGGCTAAATCTTTTATATATATAATTTTTTTTTCTTACAAGGAAAAAATAAAATTTCTCCAAATTTGAGGGGGGACCAGGCACACCATGGCCCCCCTCTCCCTCCGCTAGTGCTTATGATATAAGGGTTAATTTCATAAAACGCCCCTAATATTTGAGTTAAGAATTAGTTTCGTCCCTAACCTTTTTTTTCGCTCTTCTGGGCCCCTAATTTTTCATAAATGCGCATGATAGGTCCCATTTGACACTATTCCCTCAACTTTTCATGGAAAATGACGGTTATACCCTTTTAACTTTTTAATTTTATGAACAAAATATTTAAAAATATTAAAAAAAAAAAAGAAAACACCCACCCACCCTCCCTCCCAACTTGCTGCCAGAGGCTACCATTTTGGGCTGCTGAATTGTGGGGGTGATCCCCCCATTTCCTGTCGACCGCCCCAAAAAAAGCTGTTATGATTTCTAATAGTGTTTTTACTGTCGAAAACGGCAGCAAAGGCTACCGTTGCTGCCATCCGGTAGCAAATGGAGGGGGACATTCACCCGCCAAAAACGCCGCTAGAAATGGCAACAGACTGCTGCCATTTCTGGCAGCATTCTGACAGCATTTTTACTACCAAAAATGGTAGTCTAGCAGCAAATGGGGGCCATTCACCCTCAACCCCCCAAAACGCTGCCCGAGACGGTAGCAAAAAATGGTGGGGTGAATCCCCCCTCTCCATGTGCTGCAGACAACAACATATGGAGGGGATTCACCCCCCTCCCCCCCCCATTTTGGCCGCCTAAAACGGTAGCTCAACAAGTTGGGAGGAAGGGTGGGTAGGGTAGGGTAGGGTAGGGGTTGGGGTGGGTGTTTTCTTTTTATTTTAATTTTTTTATTTTTAATATTTTTAAATGTTTTGTTTATAAAATTAAAAAGTTAAAAGGGTATAACTATCATTTTTCACGAAAAGTTGAGGGAATAGTGTCAAAATGGACCTATTGTGTGCATTTATGAAAGGCTAGGGACCCAGGAGAGCGGACAAAAAGACTGGGGACGAAACCGATTCTTAACTCAAAGGTTGTGGACCTTTTGTGAAATTAACCTATGATATAATTGATGCAAATTCAAGTAATTATTCTATCACTAACAAAATAACGACCACGTCACTTAAATCATTTTTAAAATATTGCGGGGTATTACAGGAGAGCCTACAGCCAATTGAAGTGTGGATGTAATTTGTTTAATGTTGACTAGTGTAGATATCACATATACATTAAGCAAGACTTAAATATATAAAAGGATTAGCTATCTTATCCTTCATATATAACCTGACTTTTGGATTACTTCACTTAATTAGCATCTAAATTAGATGATTTCAAACCTAAAAGGAAGTAGCGAAGAGGTAGGAGCTGCCTATGAGCCGAGCTAGATCACTTGCGCTAATAGCTTTGTGAGTGGAAAAGCTTTTGTTCTTTTAAAAATGAAAAATTACTTGCGTTATTATAGTATGAATTCTTCGATCATTTTGTTCAAATTATATGATTCCCATGAAATGTACATATAAGCTTTGAGATTGAAGGTATTGAAATGTTCTCATAAAAGTTTGATAAAATTCTACTTGAGTTGATACCTTGATTTGTGATACCTTGATTTATTTCTAATTACTACCTAACGGATTGAGATATTGAGATATGCGATTTACTCTGTTCCCGGAGTGTGCCATTGGCTTGTGTTTGGAGTCGTCGTTCACGAAGTGGGCCATTGGCCCATGTTCAGGGCTACCATTCGCAGAGTGGGCTGTAGGCTCAGGTTTGGAAATATGATATATATGTGTGTCTATATATAAATATATATATATATGTATATCTGCTCATTATCGGATTCTAGCCAGTTCCTGGGGTACTTTTTGTGTGATTTTTCATTATATTACTGATTTTGAGACTATAGTTTTGAGATGATTTCTCTAGAAATGATTTCACTGATATCATGTGACAATGCTACTCTTAATTGTTACTCTTATTAATCTAGAGATGATATCATATAGCATAATTATTTCTTATAAATCTTTCCACTCACTGAGCCTAGCTATTAGCTCATACATTTTCAAAATGATTTCTCTTATCAGGTAGCAAGTAAAAATTTTGAGCAACTTTTGGATCACAACCTGTGCCTTTTGAAGATAGAGCCATCTGATAGTACTTTTTATGAGCCACCTCATTGGCACATAGTTATTACCTTTGGATGCATGTTCGTTTTGCCTATCATGTAAATAGATGACTAGATAGGCTCACTACATCTTTTGTAAATTTACACTACTTTTGTTAATTAAATAAAATTTTTGGCTTCTCTCTTTTGTACTAAAATGGCTTGATTTCTCAAGTAATATGGTTTGGCAGTATATTAGAAATGTGAACATAAGATCATATTGTATTGAGTTGTTCAGGTCTATTTTTCATTAAAAATAGAGGAGATAATGCCAAAATTTCTATAAGTTATTGTGCATAGTCAAATGCCTTGATGGTAGGTCTAACTTCTAGTTGGTATCTACTGTCGTGTCCACAAGTGCTACTTAGGATAGGGTGTGTCAAATTGATCAATTAATTTGAGCCTGTTAGGGTCACAACAATTGGTCTTACATATTAAACTACGTTTATACACTATAACCCTGGTCTCGGTAAAGGGCCACAAGGTCTAGGGAAATGTCCTCCCACCCCGTCCTAACAACCTGGACTCTAGGGCCTCTTGGTGGGGGCACCACTACCCACCTCACAGGTTGCGATGTCAATTGGTCAGTCATCTGTGGGCGTCGTACAAGGAACACTATCAGGAGGGCACCTTACGAATGACCTTCCAGTTGTCTTATCCCTTCAAGGGGAAAAGTTCATAGGCATTAAATGAAGGGATGTCCACTGTACTAGACATGACATCATCAAACAAGTGGGTTGGTCAGAAAGCTGGTGTCTAAATGTCAGCTTACTGTACTTATATGATCACTTATTTGGATAACATTTAATACATGTAATCATCACAATGACCCAACTCTTGTGATGCTCTCTTCTCTCCTTTCCTTCCCTATAATATTAGTTTATTTATTTCTCTCATTAACTCCTCTCATAAATTCACTCAAGCTACCAAGCCTTGAGCATTCATTACTTGAAGTTGGGTAAAATACTAATTTTCTGCGTATACAAATTCGTTTGTTGGTCAAAGGTGAAATTTGACATCAGCAAACTTTAATTAACAATTAATGAAGTTTAATTGCTAACAACCAAATAAGTTTAATATTTATATGTAGGAATATGCGATTTGTTTTCCATTGCAACTGATTGTATATTATTTCGTTAGGAACATATGCAATTTATTAAATTAAACTTATCATTTACTGTCACCGATTGATGGTGATTTTCACTACTTATGATCACTATATATTATTATTATTATTAGTGACTTCTACTTTACATTGAGACGAACAAAAATAACCTTCTTGCATGACCGTGAAATTCTGGCACTAAACTGGAAACCTAAACATGTCATCTACACATCCTTTCTAGGCGCAATAAGAAGTGGATTTTTCTTGTGCATGGTGAGGCTGGGTAGGACATCGGTGTCTATATCTTGTAACTTCATCCCACAAGGTAATTCCCAGTCAAAGGAATACAAAAGATTTGCAAGTGCAAGCTCCGCTGCTACTAGGCCCATTGACCCTCCTGGACAGCCCCTTCGCCCACCTCCAAATGGAATCATGGCAAAATATGCAACTCCAGCACCATTGATGAACCTTTCAGGCATGAATACTTCTGGATTTGGCCATGTTTCAGGAACTCTTGAAATGGCCCAAGCATTTATTATAACTCGATTTCTAGGTTGAACTTTGTAGCCGTTGATCATTGTGCTACCTAATTGTGTTGTTTCTGTTCGAAATATGAGTGGAGCTGGTGGATACAACCTTAGCGTCTCCATAATCACTGCTTTTAAGTATGGAAGCTTTTTCAAATATTCTTCATTTACTAACCCATTTTTCCCAATTAAATTCCTTATTTCTGATTGAGCTTCTTTCAATATGCAAGGTCTCATCATTAGAGCTGTCATAGTCCACACTATTAAAGCAGTCACTGTGTCTGTTCCTGCGATAAAAAGATTCTAGAAAGAAGAACAATGCATAAATAAAGACATCATAAAGAAATAAATAAAGTTTCATAATTTGGCTGATAGAAAATAGATAGTTATGTACCATGAGTAGGGCTTTAATGTGGTCCCAAGTTAGACTCATTGAAGATGAGTTTTGAGATTTCAATTTGAGCATGAGATCAAGAATGTTATCATGCTCATGGTTGTCGGACTTAGGTCTGGATGGAGAGGTGTGCTCGTCGATGAGTTCTTGGTAGAATAGATCCATCTCCATAAAGTTCTTCTTGAGTCGAGCTGATTTTTTTGTGAAGTTATCAAGCCAACCAAATGAAGGAAAATAATCACGGAAATAGAATGCCACCAGAAGAGATTGAGCTTCGATTACAAGTCTATCAAACTTCTGTTTTTTGTATTCTTCATCATCATATCTTTTACCAAAAGCTGTTGGAGAGGAGAAAAAATAATCTTATAAAAGAGCCAAGAACTTTCTGCATTAAATTGACTTAGAGTACACCAATTTAAATACTACTAACTAAGCAACAGAAAAAGCTAAAACATAGGAAAACAATCCCACGATCAATAATGCTAAAACCACTAACTAAACCAATAACAAACTGAATCTTCTTAAGCTAAATAAATCTAAAAACATGCTCCTAAAGAATGGGAACTACTTTTGAATCAGTCAATATTCAACACTCCCCCTTGATTCAAAATTGCATACTCCCAATTGTGACATGAAGAATTGATGCTTGGCTTGGGGAAGAGACTTTGTAAGGATATCAGTTGCTTGCTCATTTGTTCCACAAAATTTTAGCACAATTTTCTGATCAGTTGTGAGCTGCCGAATGAAGTGATGTTGCACATCGATATGCTTCGTTCTGCCATGGAAAGCGGGATTCTTGCTCATCGCTATAGCAGACAAGTTGTCACAAATTATTTGTGTAGCTTCCTTTTGCTCAAAACCAAGATCTACAAGCATTTTTCTAAGCCACAAAGCTTGTCTTGCTGCCGCACTTGCTGCCGTATATTCTACTTCGGATGATGAAAGAGCCACTGTGTCTTGTTTTTTTGAACTCCAAGTTACTCTCCAGAACCAAAGCTGAAAATGTTGCCAGATGTACTCTTTCTATCATCTAAGCACCCTGCCCAATCACTGTCACTAAAACCAGATAACTTAAAATTTGACACACTCGAATAGCAAATACCAAAATCAACAGTGCCAGCGACATAGCGAAGGATCCTCTTTGCTACACCAAAATGTTGCTTTGTAGGATTATGCATGAGTATGGACACAACACTAACAGAGAAAGCAATGTCAGGTCTGGTGTGCGTCAAATAATTTAAGCCACCAACTAAACTTCTGAATAGTCTTGGATTTGCCTTCTCAGTTCCATCCTCCTGCTGCAGCTTCTAATTAATGTTCATCGGTGTGACCGCTATTTCACAATTACTCATATTGAACCTGTTCAACAGATCAATAGCATATTTCTTTTGACACATGAAAATTCTTTCTTTTCTTTGATTTACCTCAAGACCCAAAAAATATTACAGTAACCCCAAATCTGTCATTTCAAAATTTCTCACTATGCTGGACTTAAAATCAGCAATTATAGATTCTGAAGAACCCATATAGATCATATCATCTACATAGAGGCAAACCACCAAAAAATCAGCGTTACTTTTTGTTTTCAAATAAAGAGTGGGCTCATTTTCACTTTTAGAGAATCCATTATCTCAAAAGAAAGCATCAATTTTGCTATACCACGCACGTGGAGCTTGTTTTAGCCCCTAAAGAGCTTTTCTTAGCTTATAGACTTTATTTTCACTGTCATTCATAACAAAGCCCTCAGGTTGTGAAACATAAACCTCTTCTTCCAAGTCACCATTTAAAAAGGTGGATTTCACATCAAATTGATACAAAGGAAGTTGTAATTGGGCAGCCAAAGCCAACACAACTCTTACAGTTTCGAAACAAGCAACGGGAGTCAGTTGTGAGAATCCTTTTGCCACGAGTTGAGCTTTATGCTTTTGAATACTTCCATCAGCATTGTGCTTTGTTCGGAATACCCACTTGAGTCCTATAACATTCTTGCCTTCCAGAAAGATCGGAAGATCCCATGTAAAATTTTTTTCAATGGCTTGCATCTCCTCTGTCATAGCAATCTGCCACTCAGGTTCTTCTGCTGCTTCTTCAAAACAGGTCAGATGCATATAAGGCAAAGCTACAAGAATCATAAATTTCCCTTAGAGATCTGAATTTTCTTGGTAGTGTTTCAGTGGAGGAACTAGATGATGGAGACCTTGCTGGACTAGTGTTGTTGCTATTGCCACCAAATGAGGAAGAATGCGAACTAGTTGGTGATGAGGCTTGAGGTGATGATGCTTCTGTTTGTGGAAAATTCTCATCTGTAGGAACTTGAATCCCAACATCTTCATTGCCATCATTCCATTCCCAAACAGCTTATTATTAAAAATAACATTCCTACTAATAATCACCTTGCCACTTATAGGATTATATAGACGATATGCTTTGGATTGAGGACTATATCCAATAAAAATGCATTTTTCTGCTTTTTTATCTAGCTTAGAACGAGAGTTAACCAAAGCATATATATGCTACACAACCAAAGATTTTTAAGTGGCTCATCTGAGGCTTCTTACCCCTCCATGCTTCATACGGTGTTTGATTGAGAAGGGCTCTTGTTGGAGAGATATTTAAAAGATACACAGCTGTTGCTACTGCTTCTCTCCAAAACTGATTTGGAAGTCCTTTTGCCTTCAACATACTCCTTGCCATTTCCACCACCGTTTGGTTTTTTTTCTCCGCAATGCCATTTTGTCGTGGCTTGTGTGGTGCTGTAAGTTCCCTACGTATTCCATGCCCATCACAAAAAGTAGTGAAATCATTAGATAAAAATTCACCGCCTCGATCTGTTCTAAGTGCTTTTATGTTCCTCCCACTTTGTTTCTCCACCAAGGCTTTAAATCTCTTGAAATTCTCAAAAGTTTCTGATTTAGATTTTAAGAAATAAACCCAACTCACACGGCTATAGTCATCTGTAAACAGAAAAAAATGACGACTGCTTCCAAGCGACTCAGTGTTCATAGGCCCACACAAATCAGCATGCACAAGTTCCAGACAATTTGAAGCCAAATGATCTTCTACTATGTTTTCCATACACACACCTTTCACAAAAAGCAAGTTCACCAATTTCTAGCAAGCCAACAACCATTTCTTTCTGATTTAAAAGCCTTAAACCCTTCACATTCAAATGCCTAAAATGTA
>CAVNYN010281911.1:0-10596 GCA_963692815.1 Nyctanthes arbor-tristis
TAATCTGAAAACATTAAACTTAGTGGTTATTTTGTTCAAGACTTTGCTATGGGATTGATATGAAAATTAATTGCTGTTGATTGGATATGTTAACTTATTCCGAACTCTTTCCGTTCAATTTACTAGTACTAAAGGTTTAGTAAATAGTTTTAAAATTTCCTCACAGCTCATGTTCTACCTGGATCTGCGAACTTGTTTTTTAAAAAGAAATGTTTCTGTGTGTTTTAAGCTTTCTTCCGCATTATTTAAAGTAAAAAGAGCATTTCAAGTAGCGTTTCGGGTTCGTAGAACTCGGGGCGTTACAAGAGGTTCTTCAAATCTGTTGCTCTTAGAAGAATGGCATAATCTTTTTCGAATTGGTACGCATACAAAAATTCTCAATAGGCTCGTTACGACGCTCTTCCGATCTGTTGCAACTTGTTGGTGTTGTAGACTGGCTGACCACGTGAGAAAATATTGTCCAGTTAGAGCTGGTTTGGCTACTATTAGGATTTGGACAATCTGACTTTCTTGATGTGAGAGCGGTGGAGATGTACTGCAAAGTAAGTGTGTACATTCTCATGACATGTCACTAGGTGCCCCGGTAAATGATATGTGTTACTTTTGGCGCAGATCGGAAGTGTGTCTTTGTAGTAACGTCGATGGCTGATGAGCTTTCTGGAAAGCCAACACGAGAGTTGCACAACAAATTTCAGCAAGTTTACTTCGACATAGAGCCGATGAAATGCTTGGAATTTGTTGTTAATTCTAAGTGGTTGTGCTCATGTGGTGGAGTATAGTGGACGACGCTCTTCCGATCTGCCTATAAATTTGTCTTCGTTCTTTTATTTTTTTTTTATCTCAATTAAATTCCTTGAACAACAGTCCCGTGAGCGTAATAGGGGAATTTGCCTTAATTCCCAACACCTCAACATCGATCTTCACTTGTGTCGTTTTCTTAGAAGAGATCGGAAGAGCACACTAGAAGATTATGAATAGCCATTCTTTGTCCATGTGCTTGATTTATATATACACGTATACATACAGAAAATTAGGGAAGATTCAGAGGCAGAATTTTTCTGAATTGATTGGAAGGACACAAATAACCATCAAGAGCAAATGGCAGCAGAATGGCAGAGCTAGCAAAAAAAAAAAGAAGAAGAAGATGTTGCACTACAGAAAACCTACATGTGGAAATTGGAGATCGGAACTAAAACTCGTTCATTCGCAAGACATCTGAAGCAAATGCTTCATAAAATTCACTACAACCCAAAAAATTGAAAAAGTTTAAGTACCCGCAATTCTTGAAACACCCAAGTTACTTACAAATCCAATGCTTAGTAAATGTCTTCTATTGGAAATTCTAATGTTGTAACTCTTACCCCGATTCCATTCCCATTCAAATGATTCCTTGGAAAGAAATATGCCTCAAGCTCACAGCAGAATGTGCAAATACCCAGAAAAAGAAAGACAAAAAAGCAATAAAAGTTACCTGCAGTGAAGACGAGGAGGACATGTCTGGCTCAGGATTAGAAACGTCATCAAAAGAACATATTACTATCCTGACAGCACATACCCAGCTTCAGTCCGGTTCTACGAATTGTCTCACTGCTAACACTGCAAAACCATCTCAAATAAGGAGATATCCTGTCCAAACTGTGCAGTACTGAAAAATCAAATAGTAGTAGAACAAGATAAATCAGACATGCTTCAATTCATGATGGAGTTTTTCGATGATGAAAAGAGAGATCTTCACAAATCCATTGAACAAAAAGATGAGCAGATCAATCAATTAAAAAATAATCTGGAGCATGCCAATGAAAGGATCAAATAATTGACAATAGGAGCTGCAAGGTTGAATGATGTCATGAAGTATGGAAGACCTTCAGGGGATACATCTAGACTAGGATACGAAGGAAAAGAAAAAGCTGTTCAGCAGATAGTTTTCGTGAAAGAATCAGGGGAAAACTTCCAAAAAGAACATGCAAGACAAAAACAGAATTCTGGACCTAAGTAGGATACATCTGGTCTCTGAGCAGAATTGTTTAGAAGAACCGTTCACCATAGCAGGTTGGTTCCAGAAAGTTCTCGTGCAAATTAGACCCAATTGCCATCACTTATCTATAATATAAATATACACATATAATATAATATTATATATATATAAATAAAATAGAAAGAGAAAGCAAAGAAGTGAGAAACAGAAAAGAAAGAGAAAACCACGAGAAAAAAAAAGGGAATCGGGACATGAGAGCTGTGAAAAAAAACATGAAGCCAACGGTGAAGCAAGCCACGAAATTTTAGAGGTGAGTTCTTGATCAATGTGGGTCTTATGATTTTAGCCTAATTTCAAAAGATATGTATAGCTTTAATTCTACATTATGTTTAAGTTGGGGTTTTTAATATATGGTTTGATGCTATGAATTTTAAAAGGGGAAATGATTAATTTGTGGATATAAGTTAGATGTACTTAAAAATTTTTGAAGCATATACATGATATGAGATTTTTTGGGTTTAGAGTTTTGAGGTTGATTTAAGGAAATTTTTAGAGAATTGAGTAGTTGATTTTGATTTGGTTTTCTGTTCGTTTAAATGGCATGCAATTAATCTTCGACATGAAATTGGAATTATGTGAAGGTTAGAAAAGAATTACATAAAGTTAGTATATGAAATCACAATTTTGAAAGGGAAATTAAAGCTGAAAATTTTTAAATGAAGTGTTATTGAGGGTAAATCAAGGGATAAATTAAGTTAAATGTATTTAGCTATCTCTTTTGTTACTTTGTTTTATGTTAGAAGATGAGAGCATTAAGGTTATTATTAAAGACAAGTTTAATTAAATAATGACCCAAGAAGATGTTAATAAATTCTTGAAGTTTACAATATGATATTGGAGATTTAAGTTATGTGATTTTATGATGTGAATATGAGTTAAATAAGGGAAGTCATGGTTGAAAATTTTATTAAAGGTTAGGAATTAATGTTTAAAAGTGAAGGGTTAGTGTTATTATTTTAGTAGATATTTAAGACTTTATTATGTGATATTACTACAATTTTTAAGATGGAATTAAGTCTAGAATAATTATATGAAAGGAAGCATAAGAAGTTAATATGGAATTCTAGGAAGGCAAGCATGTAAGTGTGAATTTAACAAAAGACTTAAGGTTGGAATTGTGGTGCATAAAGTTTCTGTCCTTCCAAATTTAAGAGGCTATAACTAATGATATATGTGGAATTTTAACAAGGTACAAGTTGGAAAATGATCTTCTATGAGTTGTCTATCATTAAAATTTGAATGACGCCATTTGGAGGTCGGTAGGAGTTTTTATGACATGTTTTGTGAAAGTTGTTATTGTATACCTGAGAACAGTTTTTGGAGAGGTTAAGAAATATTTTGGTATTCCTAGCATAGTTTTCTTGAGCTCAATTTCACATATAATGAACTTATATGAGTTCCCTACATTCTAGGAGAATTTCATGAAAACACGACCCCGTTCTTGATTATAATATGACTTTAAATGTGCATTGCCCAATTATGAAAACTTAAAAATCCTTGTTTGAAGAATTTAAATGAAAAGGGGACTTGAAATCAAAAAGGGAATTTCATGTTGATAAAATTTATTGAACTAGAAGCTCTTTAACTACTAAATGAGCTAGAAAGAAGATAAATAGAATCGAGCAAGGATATTATATATGGATACATGATGATTGATAAATTTTAAACTATTTGGTAAGTTAAGAAAGAAAGAAACAAGTGAAAAGAAGGAAAAATATGGAAAGGAAACTATAGTTGAAAGTATGTAAAAGTATGAGTATTTAAAATAGAATAATTTCATTAGAAAGGGAATAGATGTTAAGTAGAACTTTATATAATGTTGTAGGAAATGATAAAGATCAAAGGGAATGAAACACGAAAGGAGGCTGCTTAGCCGGTGAGTGGAGTCTGACCTCTACTTTTCTTTCTAAATAAAATATGATATGTTTTGATTTCATATAAACTTGCAATATTTTATAAGGAATGTATTTCTATGGAATTTCACAAAAGTATATTTCTTTAGATGATGTTTCATGATTTTAAAGAATGTTTGAGTTGATACATGATTTATGATGTATGAAAACCCCCAATTTGTATCCAATGTTATGATATGCCACCAACGGGCGAAGGGGCCTATATGGCTCAAGCTGACCAAATGATGTGCCACCTACGGGCGAAGGGGCCTATGGCTCAAGCTGACCAAATGAACGCCGTCCAAGTGAAGGGGCCTATGTGCTAGCTATGGCTTAAGCTGTTTGTTGTGCCGCCTAGGGCGAAGGGCTCATAAGGTACCTATGGCCCAAGCTGGTATCTACGCGCGTATGACTTGTATCATGATCATGTGATATTGGATAGTCTTTGGGGAAAGTTCTATGAGGATTTTGAGAAGAAATGATTTTCATGATGCTTACAAGAATGGCAATGATTCTATAAATGTTTTGATGTGCGATGAATTCGAGTTGATGAATTTTATGATAATTGTTAGAATGAAATGATGTTTATGATGTTTTCAATTCGTAATGATGTTATAAATGTTCATGTTATGCTGAAATTAAGTTCAAATTACGAAAGTTAAACATTTGAGATTTTGTAAAGTTATATTATGATTTTCCAAAGCATGTTTATTTAAAACTCCACGCACTGGGCTAGTTAGCTCATATGTTTTCCTAAATGATTTTCTTTTCAGGTGGCAATCAAAGTTTAGGCAACGCATTATTATCGAGCCTACTATTTTTGAGAATTAAGCCACCATGTAATGAAATTGATTGTTATAAGATTTGTCAATCTTATAGATCATAAAGTTGCAGTGGTTAAGATCATTAATGTATATGGTATTGGGAGTATGTGTGAATGGTAATTGGGTTAGTATATTTATTCTTGTGGAAAGTATGATTTCTTGAATGATGGCGTTTGTCGTATTGTGTGGGGTTAGTGTGTTTGTTGAAGTTATGCAGGTTGGTTTTGTTAATAAAATAAAGGAGATGCTGTCAAAATTTTCTAGAAGAATAGTCCACCAAAGTAGCAAAATACCATAAATCAACCTGCTACAGTTAGACCAGTTCAGAACTCTAACGTGTATGGTAAGGTAAGACAAGTAAATTGTAACTTTTGTTGTGAATTTGGTCATTATTTTTTTACTTGTCAAAAATACATTAACTTGATCAACACACACAAAGTCAAAATACCTGAAGCAAAAGGTAAGGTAAAACAAGTTTGGGTAAAAATGGTGAGTACAAGAGTTATGTTATGAAACTTTCTTTAAGTGCTTTAATCCCTAACACTTAGCATTTTAATAGTGGATGTTCTAGACACATGACAGGTGACTTAGAGCTGCTTTCCAATTTCCACAAAGGTGAAACAGGTTTACTTATATTTGGAAATGGACAACCAGGTCACATTGAGAGATCTGGAAATATCTACATTGAAGGATTACCCCACTCTAAAAGATGTTTTATTTGTTTCTGGATTAAAGGCAAATCTTTTGAGTGTTGGTCAATTGTGTGATGATAATCTTAGAGTGATGTTTTCCAAAACTGAGTGTAAATTTTTTGATCTTGATCAATATTCAAACTTGCTTGGACAAACTTTACACAAAGGAGTTAGGTCTAGTGATAAATGTTATGTATTGAATCCAATACTTATATTGACCAAAAGTGGAGCTGTTAGAGGTATTCTAGAATTGAAAATCATTCCTGAAAGCATATGTGAACCATGCCAAAAAGGTAAGTAAACCAAGAATTCACACAAAGCAAGTCAGCACCTATCTACCTCCAATGCTAATTGAGCTTATACACATGGATCTGATGGGTCCTATTCAAACTAAAACTATTGGTGTTAAGAGGAACATATATGTCTGTATTGATGATTTTTTTAAATATACTTAGGTTGATTTCATTAGAGAAAAGTATGATGCATTTGATAGATTTTGTATTTTGTTCTAGGAGCTTTCAAATGAAAATTTTGATGAAAGTGTTACATTAAAAAGAATCATAAGTGATCATGACAAAGAGTTTGATAATTCTTACTTTTTTGATTTCTGTGAAAAATATGGTGTCAAGCATGAATTTTCTATACCTAGGACCCCTGAACAAAATGGTGTAGTTGAAAGGAAAAATAGAAACTTGCAGGAAATTGCTAGAGTTATGCTTAATAGTAGGAAATTAACTACTAAGTTATAGGCGAAGCAATCAACACTGCGTGTTACATCATTAACAGAGTAAAACTTAGACCTAGAAATAATCAGACTCCATTTGAAATTTGGATAGGCAGAAAACCTAGGTTGAGTTATCTTCATATTTTTTGTAGTAAATGGTATATCTTGAATGATAAAGATCACTTGGGTAAATTTGATGCCAAATCTGATGAAGGAATCTTTTTTAGATATTATGAGAATTCTAGGGCTTACAGAATTTATAATATGAGAACTCAGAATATTGTTGAGCATGTAAATGTTAAAGTTGATGATACTTCTAACTACTCTGTTTATTCACAGGAACCTAAAATTGAAAATCTAGAAGTCATTTCAGTACAGAATCAGACTAACAAAAGTGAGTCAGAACACATCCTACCTCATCAACCGTATCAGAACATGTAAATCTTGAGCGAGATACATCTCGCCGAGGTCAAAATAAACAGACTGTAGAATTTGAATCTGAATCAGAGCCTGAATCAGAACCAGAACCTAGATGACCATCTACCAGAATTCAGAAGGCACATCCAGTTGACAATATCCTATCCAAAAAAGAAGGGATGGTGACCAGAAAAAGGTTTTAGCAAGAATTTGGTCACACGTATTACATCTGACTGGTTGAACCTAAAAATGTGAAAGAAGCTTTACAGGAGGACAATTGGGTTCAAACAATGCAAGAGGAGCTGAATCAATTTGAAAGAAATCAAGTTTGGGAACTAGTACCAAGACCCTCTGATGGTAATGTTATTGAAACTAAATGGGTCTTCAAAAACAAGTCTGATGAACAAGTTAAGATCATCAAGAACAAAGCAAGACTTGTTGCTCAAGGCTATACCTAGATGGTAGGTATAGATTTTGATGAGACATTTGCACCAGTAACCAGACTTGAGTCAATTAGATTACTACTTGTAGTAGCATGTCATGTAGATTTCAAGCTATATCAGATGGATGTGAAGAGTGCATTTCTTAATGGCATTCTGAATGATGAGGCATATGTTGAGCAACCACCAAGATTCACTGATCCACAGTATCCTGATCATGTGTATAGGTTGAGGAAAGCTCTATATGGCTTAAAACAGGCTCCCAGAGCTTGGTATGAGAGACTCACCACTTTTTTTCTTGAACAAAGCTATAACAGAGGAGATACAGATAAAACCTTATTCATCAAGCAATTGAAGAAGGGAATCATTGTTGCTCAAATATATATGGATGACGTTGTATTTAGATCTACATCAGAAGCCAAGATAAAGGAATTTGTTAAGACAATGCAAACTGAGTTTGAGATGAGCATGGTAGGTGAACTTACATTCTTTTTGGGATTACAGGTAAAGCAAAACATATCTGGCATCTTTATCTCTCAAACAAAGTATGCTAGAAATCTAGAAAAATGTTTGGCTTGAAAGATTCTAAACCAATGAAAACTCTAATGGCTACCAATCTGAAATTGTCAAAGGATGATCAACCGAAACAGATTGATTCTACTTTATATCATAGTATGATTGGGAATTTACTCTATCTGACAGCAAGTAGGCTAGACATATCTTTCAGCGTAGGTGTTTGTGCAAGATATTAGTCGAAGCCGAGAGAGACACATCTGGCTGTAGTGAAGAGGATTATAAGATATGTCAGTAGAACAACAGTGATTGACATATGGTTTTCTAAGGATACTAATACTAACCTTGCTAAATACTCATATGCAGATTGGGCTGGAAATGTTGATGACATAAAGAGTACTTAAGGAGGATGTTTCTATATGGGGAACAACCTAGTTGCCTACTGAGCAAAAAGCAAAATTCCATTTCACTTTCCACAGCAAAAGCAGAATACATAGCTGTAGGAAGTTTTTTCATACAGCTTCTTTAGATGAAACAGATATTGGAGGACTATGGAATTTTACAAGATCAGGCCACTATTTTCTGTGATAACACAAGTGCTATAAACATTTTCAAAAATCTTGTTCAACACTCTAGGACTAAGCACATTGATATAAGACATCATTTTATCAGAGAGTTGGTTGAATAGAAAGTGATTGCCTTGGAGTATGTTCAGACAAAAGATCAGCTTGCAGATTTGTTTACTAAAGCATTGGATGCATCTCGGTTTGAAGGCCTAGAAAAATAGATTGGCATTTGCATACAGCCTAAATAGGCTCAATATCATGAAAAAGAAAAAAAATTGCATTGCATGTACATAAATTAAAAAAAATGAGAAAATCTCAGAAAAACAGAAAGTTTTTATTCTTTGCATTTTTCATATAGTTGTATGAATTATGTGTCATTCATGATCATATTAATCAAATCACTTTATATCTGTGCAGGATATCACTGAGATACCCAGAGGAGGACGCATACTGGAGAGATCAGTCAAAACTTGTTCTCCTAATTCCATAAAGATAAACTACATAAAAAGGATGGAATATGTTCTGCCTGCTTTGCACTATAAGAGGTATTCTGATTGAGAGTCATAATTTTGATGTAGACCTATGGTCAGTATCTACATTCTTCGACACAATATACGACTAATAATGTCTAAGGGGCAGAGTCTGTAAGGGCAAAAGCTACAGATCGGAAGAGCGTCGTGTAGAGTGTGCACAGCTACCTTTACTCTCAAAAGACAATGCTCAAAATTATAGAAAAAGTCAAGCAAGCCGAGAACTTAAAAGTTGTATTCTTTTTATACAAGTTGTTCAGATGATGATCGGTTTTCTTGTGCATCACTCATAAGTCTCAATATGTCAGGTCATCACAAGGTGCAAAGTAGAGTCAGGATTGACCATAAAAAGATAAATTCAAAATAAATTTCATTCAAAATAAATTCCTTCCATTGAGAACAGTTCAGTTGATTGAATACTTCATGGTGTGAACTTCAAAAGTTATTTTTGAGAAGTATTCAGTACAATTAATTAAATTAATATTGGTTTATTACATTTGCATATGTTTGCCTGTATGAATCTAGCCCAAATGCACCTCGTACTTTAGTTGATGGTTCAAGAAGTATACATCTGGCTGAGCTTCCATTTGTGGCAATTACAGGTAAACCGCTTGTACAATTTTTTTAAATATCTAACGGACATATTTTAGAAACTAACGTCAGAGGCTTTTTAGTTTCCCTCTTATTTTCTTAGTCTTTCCCCTTTTTCATAACCCTAACTAAAAACTTTCATTCTCAAGAATAACTGTTCTAACTTTTTTCAAAGTTTAGTGTGTTTCTTTCTTTTCAAAATTGTCTATCACAGAAACTATGGCCGGAAAATCAACTGCCAAAATAGGTGCTCGAGGCAGGGGGAGACGAGGAAGTGGTGGACGCCGAGGCAGAGCATCAAAATCTGCAAAATCGGACGAAGGCCTGTCGCAATCTTCACAGAGGACGATGAATTAGGCCGAAGTTCATCCTCCCATGTAACCACAAGATATTCCACAAGTGGAATCTATTGATCTAACACCGGTGCCCTCACTGGAAAAACAAGCAGTGGAAGTCCCATACCAAGTCGATCCACTTTGGGCAATGGTTCTATTCGAAGCACAAGTTCAAAACCCTCCTACAGCAGAATCCAGCGGATCCTCTAGTCATTACACAGCCAGCGCCACAACCAGAGGCTGCTCAATAGGAAAATCCACCAATTCCTATTCCTGAAGTGCGACAAGAAGAGGTTCTTCAAGAAGCCCAAATATTCAGGATATTTTACAATCGATAGCTAGGGATCACGTTGACCCTAACGATTCAGAGGAAAATCAACAGACCAAGAATGCAGATCAAGTTCCGAACAGTCAGTTGAGAAAGAACAGAGGAAATCTCCAGTAAAGGAAACGACCGATGAGGATAAATCCTCTTCACATTCTGCAGAGAAGGAATCTGAAGGAGAAGAATTTGAAAATTCTGACAAGTCAAAATTTGAGGCAGCAGAGGAGGATACATCCATTATGAACAGAGAGTACAAGTCAAAAAAAGTGAATTACAAATCTGAGAATGAATATGAAGCAGACGAGGAAGAGGAAAATTCTGAGGAATTTTCTATAACAGATGAAGTTGAAGAATTTTCTGAGAAGGAGAAACAGAAAAGGGAAGCGATTTGAAAGGAGATCGGAAGAGCGTCGTGTACTTCACCAACCAGAAAAATTTCGACTAGACAGAGGCCAATCGGAGTTAAGATTGGGAGTCCAAAGAAACAGACTCATTCTAAATCAGAATTAGAATCAGATGAAGGAATAGATATACCAGACTAGGACATATCTGGGAAAGACTCTTCACCAGAAGGCTCAAATGATATCAGAACACATCCTGATGACCTAAAGGACTTCAGGCACATCGAGATTCGCACTGCCGGAGGTTCTTTTGTTCCTTCTAATTTTCTCTTTCATAATTCCAGAACTGCTAAGGTTTTCAAGAAATATGT
>CAVNYN010281912.1:0-20266 GCA_963692815.1 Nyctanthes arbor-tristis
TGGATATGATCAGAGAATGTACCTAATTTGAGGATGAACAATTACAAATATCTTCCTACTGAAATTTTGGTAGAAATTGCATAGGATTTCCATCTTTCTTCAACTCCGCCTCCATGTCTGCCAAGGAAATCCAGGACCAAAAATTAGCAAATGATCACTGTCAAAAAACACGAGAAGATACACATTGTGAAATTCAAAGCTTACCTTGAGAGAAAAGACCATGGAAATCTGGATATGTTTTGGACTGTTAATGGTGATGGTGAAGGACTCAACGATTAATTTTTACCATGGAAATCTGGATATGTTTTGGACTGTTAATGGTGATGGTGAATGACTCAACGATTACTTTTTGAAGAGAAACGAAACAAAACGCAGAGATAGCCTTGTGACTTTTGGACCCTCAGTGTTGGATCACAATTCTACTTTGTGTCTCGTGTTGGGCTTTGCAAGTCTTCTGTTTTGTGTTTGTTCAGGGCTCAATTATTTTGGACTTATGGATATCATTGTGTGCGCCAACTTGAGTCTTAAGCGTGATTTTGGGTTTAAGACTCTGGGTTCTTTTGTTAGGCTGCGATTTATGTTTTTTCTTCTTCCTTTTGGGCTTGTGTGACTCTTTTTGGCTTCATATCCGGGAGCTGATGTCTTGTACTTCTTTGCATCCTTAATAAATTGACCACTATGTGGTTTAAAAAAATATATGAAAATACTTGGAGTAGCTTGATGGACGATGTGCGAAGAAATAGACCCAACTTTTGGAAAAAAAAAAATAGGACTTATATCCTTTCGTATTTGTACTGTTAAAATATGCAGATTGTAAAAGAATATATATAAGTGAAAGTTTAAAGTAACCATATCAATTAATCAAGAATAATGGTGGCAGGGCTATTTAAACTCTCATCTTCGTTAATAATGGATCAAAGCAAGTTATTTTAATGAAAATATGGAATAAACTCCATACTTCGAGTAGCATCTCTTTTGTCCCCTTCAAATTTCAATGGCTTTACATAACAAACTCACACAACAAGTTTGCAGGAAGATAAATATTCCCTTGCGCATTTGTGGCCTCATGCGATGGATCCCTTTTTCTCCCCTTCCCTTTTCTTTTTCTTCTAGACTAGATTCATTGCAACCATACCCTAAAATTTACTTCTTGATTAATAGAAAATTGAAATTAATTTATAGGTGAACACTTAAATCTCTACGAACAATGCTGAAAAGAGAACCACAAACGCAGGATGGCCCGACCTTGATAGACCTTTGCAACTTCGTTTGGTCTTCGTGCTTCCCAAATACTTCTCTTTTAAAGTTGGCGCGAAGTACACAGAACATCCTGATGATATAATGAGAGAATGTCTCAGTTTAGCTCAGCGATCAGAACTGCCAAGATGATCGCTCACTCACTTACCTGGCGGGCATAAGCCACGACTACTTTAGCCCATCTCTTGATGCTAATTTTGAACTTCTCCGAGTCCAACTGGTCGAGGGATTTCACTTGGGGATCGATGGCTATCTCACGAAAGGAAAAGCAGGCCTTCAAGCGCCTGCGTTTTGTATTGGAATTATTACCATCATTCTCAATCCCGGAGCAAAAAGACTTGCTTATGGTGTCATCTTCCATTTCTATTCTTATTATTATTCTTCAAAGGATTTGTTTATTTATAGGGATGGAGAACATTTTTGTGTGTTTTGATGCGTGTCGTAATGTACTGCATTGACTTGCACTTTTCAGAATATTCTGCAGCCTCACCTATTCTACTTTTGTCAATCGTAAATTTACAAGGGAATGCTATGAAAATCCAAAAATATACTCAATTAATCGAGAACACCTGCGAGTTGCGTTCCGTTCCACAGTGTCATCATTCTGATTCCATAGTTCTACACCATTACAAATTTTCCCATTACCAGAATTATTTGGTTTTTTTAATCCATTTAGTAATATAACTGTTTTGGCATGACGACACGATGTCAATAACAATATTATTTATTATTCGGCAAGGTCCGTGGGTTTCTAGTAATCAAACTACGAAGGGGTGAATAACCTTTTCTTGACTTGTAAGAAACAAGGAATTATTGGTTATCCACACGTGATGATTTGCTTTTAAGGGATCCCTTCAGAGCTGACGATTTGCTTGGTTATTCAGGAATTATTATTTATTTTTTTGTGGTTTCTGGCAATAAAAAGGAGAAATCCGGAATCAAAACTTGGCTTTGATATTTATCAGTAAAAGCACATTGCTTTCATCTCTCTGTTGGGTCACGGCAGACAATAAAACAGGCAGCGAGCACCTGGTTTCAGAAAGGAAATTTTGCAGAATCAGAAATTCAATTCCAGCTAAGACGACTGCGAACTTTGATAACGAACAAGATTCTGACCATTTTGTGCAGGGTAGATCCTAAGAAAAGTCAAGTAAAAGATCGATGGAAGAAAGGCTGTTGGATTGCCGAGTAACTTATCACCAAACAAAGACCTCCAATATGTGGAAACAAAGACAATCTTCAGCTGACAAATGTCATGGCACATTAACGCATAACGTTCCAACCAGAATATTTGCAAGCAAGATCCAAATGTTATACTTCAAGTACAAAGCACAAACATAGGTTGAAAATAAAAGCAAGTTAAAAAGATCGTGAAACAAAAGATTAAATTCACTGCACACTAGATGTTCAATTTAAAAAATAAAAAATAAAAATAAAAAAAGGGGCAAAAACAGAATAGGAATAGTACTATTATGATTTGGGAAAACAAGAGGAGTTACAAAAAGAAAAGCAGATTGCAAAAAACTTCAGTAATCTATTGTCAACGCAAAAAGGAAGGAAGTGCACCAACCAGCAGCTCAGAATAATTCATCCGCCACTCTTTATACCAGGGACCTTAAGATGCCTGCCTGTTTCTCTTCTTTGCGCCAGATTTGGCTACTTTAAGGCTCTTCCGATCTCACTCAATCTTGCTAGAGCTGCCTTCTTCAAATCTGGCCTATAACAGTTATCTGCCACCTGCTCTCAAGAAAGGTGAATTGTAGGAATGAGGCAAACAAGAAATCTTTTTTTCCACAGTAAATAAGAAAGATTATTGACTCAAACAGATGCCGCTATAACCAGATCAAATCCACTTTTTCCACCCTTTGCAGCAAAAATAGCTCATCCAAGTTCCAAGTATCCAAATTTTTTTATGGAAACTGTAAATACGATGACTGAGGACATGTTTTCATGGGCATCCACCGTCCTTGAATCAAAGAATGCGTAAGTGAAGTTATTGATTTCCCCTTCAGAGAATACTGAACATGGGGTAGAAAAAATAGTACAGAAGCAAGACTACTGGCACGATAATACTTCAGCAAGTCAAACCTCCATATTCTACATGTTCTGCACATATATGGAGTGTAAATTCAAACGATGCTCACTAAACATTGCCCCGTAAATATACTACTTGCTCAACAAATTATAAGGTATAACACATTATTCAGCCAACTTTAGAATTGATTACTCATCATCCACCTTGTTTCCGTCTATTCCAACTGATGTAACAAGTACATCGTGGTGGATGAAAGTGTGACATGGGACGCCAACAAGGCAAAAAACTCAGCCACCTTCAATTTTTATGATCCTTAAAAGTTGAAAGAAACAAAAGCAAAATCCTTGAATTGAAAATCCAAAACTGAAGAATCCTAACTCCCTTCTCGTCTGAAATCCCTGTTCACCGAATTGATGAAATTCAAATAAAAATATGCAATAGCAAACTCTAACCCCACACCCAAACAACTTATTGAATTCAAAAGTCAAAATACTTCATCCATCATCCAGATTGTTGAAGATTTCAAGTCTGCAGTTGGGGCCTTGTTTTTTTTTTGGTAATACGCTAATACTCTAATACTTTCTTTTTCTGATTGTTAATGATTGGGGGAGATCTGTTTAATCAACTAATTAGGATTTCAATTCTAGTGAGAACAGTCTAAAGGATTCAATTCTCATAATTCCTACTTCATAGTTCAAGAGATGGGGGAGGTTGGGGGACTTGTTGAAAGACATTAAACAAAGGCGTCCTTGGTTCATTTTTTTCTTAACTGGCATCAGTTGTCGGTGTCAAGCACCACGTCATATTTTCATCGTCCACATCTGACATTCCGTTAGTTGAAACAGGCAGAAATGAGATTGATGTTGGACGAGTAATCATTTCTAAAGATTAGTTAGGAATGGGTTACATTTTATAATTGGATGAGGAACTCATAATATAGGGCAAAATTTAGTGAGCACTAGTTGAATTTACTCCACGTGTGGATATTAATCCTTTTATCAACTTAGAAGCACTATTACAAATATATTTTGTAGCCTAGAAAAATAACCAGCAAAGTGCATTATTTAACTTGAAACCACATGTACAAAATATAAGGCCAGAAATCAACTTATTGAATCACACTCCGTATAATTATTACATCAATTACAAGGCATATGCAAAATAACATCTTCATCAGAAACAACTCACACAGAATCAAGTAGAATAAAAAAAAGAAGTCAACTTTATTGGAATAAAGTGATCAATCTTGCCAAATAATTTACTCAAAAAATATTACATAAGCACATGCATGTACGTAGCAGAATGTGAGGCTTACAAAATACGGACTATCTACCTGATTTGAAACAGCCTTTGCCATACGGTTAAACTCTTTCTTCATGATAGACTTGTTAAGCACACCTGCAGGCTTGTTTTGCTTCTTGGTCTTTGTCGTTCCAAGCAGCACAGATTGATCCTTAGCAGGTTGAATGGTCACTGTTTTCTTGTTTGCCAACCCTATAGATAGCAATCCACAAAAAAAATTCAACATACCAATCGAGGAAAAATCAAATTGACTTGCACCATAAAGGGGGGTTGGGGGGGGGGGAATCATTCGGTTTATTCAAAGATCAGGTGAACATTCAGGCTTCAGCCTATACAATGAAGATATTCAAACTAACATGTATATACTGTACATGATAAATAAACTATTAATTTGGGTAACATTATTTTAGCAAGAAAATGAAGCCTCGGGAAGTGGTAAATGAGCAAAATGTAAATAAAATACCTAAAATACTACATTTTCTACGTTTCCAAACCAAATTAGATTTTATAACATATCCACAACAGAAACTCCCTGCATTACAAAACAAAAGAAGACTTTATATTGTATACATACATAACAATAACATAACAGGAAATAAGAAATGAAAGTTTTATGCCATGTAAGAATTTAGATTTCCACTGTACATTTCCTTCTGTCACGTAATAAACAACCAAGAAAATTACATCACAAATATAATATGCCAAACAGTAAGCACGATTGCATATGTCTTAACGAAAGTGATCCAACACCACGATTTGACTCATCTCCGCAAATTTCCAGCTAACAAAAGATGAACAGAATCTAAATCAAATAAAAAAAGCCTTAACCAACATAAGACGTTAAAAATCCAAATTCAGAACTAACAAAAATTTATTTCGTAAAAAAGAAAAATTGGCTTGCTGCAAAATAAAGTGATTATTGCAACACTGACCAGAATGCTTGTAGGAGTGGAGATTGTAGAGGTTATTGGGCTCCTTGCTGAACACGACTCCAGCAGTTCCGTTTCCAAACTCCTTCACAAGAAAGGAATTGTTCTTTTTCACGATCTCCCATATCAGCTGTCCTGGAACGGTTGCCATTTCCAGTATGCTACTTCATCACCCTGCACCCAGCGTATCAATGCCTCAACGCATTACATATGATAAATCGCATATATGCATATATATATATGAATAAAAATTAAGCAAGTTGAAAATTCGGAAGTACCTGAAGTGCGTCTAGGGTTTTACTCCGCGGCCCAATGGCAGCGATGAAGCAGATGCGCTATATATACGGCTTTGTCCAGGAAAAAGAACCCTACGGAGTAATGGAAATGGATGAACTGACTATACAGCCCTTGTATTTTTTTAGTCTGTTAACGGGGTACTTACCACATACCAATCTTTTAACCAGCACACCCTAAAACATCACATTTCTCTTATAGCATTTCTAGTAATAACTAGTGGGCTCAACACCGTGATTTCATCCGACTTCTATATGGAGATCGAAAATTAATAGTTAACACTGTCATTCTAGTTCTATAGAAAAACTAGGGTTCAACATGCATTGCATTTAATTTGCTACTAATTAGGTATTCCACAATATATCATGCTCTTTAATCTTACCATATTTGAATTCTTAACAAAGCTAATCTTACATTTTCTATGAGGGGTTGAGATCAATATCATTCATTTACTAATAAAAATATCATAAAATAATATAAAAACTATACATGTTTGTAAATCAATTCTATTTTTAAATAACACTGATTTTTGTACGTGCATTGCACGTATTACGTTTCATTTTTACTTCAAATTCGTGTAGATATTGTTATACAGTGCGTGTAATTTTTTTGGGCAAACACGTGTAATTAATAATACATAAAACATTAATAATATTTGCTTTAATAATAAAATAAAATAAAGTACAATACATAACATATAGTACCTGTCTATAAATAAAATTCCAAATCTAAAGTAAATGACACATATTTTCACTTTAAAAAGTCAAAATTACATTATAAAATAGTCCGTTTGATTGCTCATTGAACATACTTTTTTGTTTCTAAAACATTTAATATATACAAATAGGAAGTAATTTTCATATACGAGGCCACATATTTATATAAGTAAAATAAAATAATGTATAGTGTAAAGAGAAGACTTGAGAAAATAAACATATTTGATAAAATAAAATAAATTCTGGTATAAAGAAAAGACTTGAGAAAATAAGCATATTAGAAACTAAATATAAAAGCTATAAGTATATCTCACTTTATTAAATAAGCATTTAGAATATCATCGTCTTAGTTAAAGATTTAATGAAGAAAACTCGCCACTATTATACTTATTAATCGTATAATTTTTTTGTCATTAAATCATAAGCCCAGAAAATGGAAAAAAAAAAGAAAACTACAAAAGATAGATAAACGCATAGATACATTACACACATGTGTTAGACAAATACATAAACATATAGATAAATACAGTGATTTTACACATTTATTTTCGAAACTCATTACAAAATAAAAACTCAAAAAAAGCGGAAAAAAGAAGAAAAAAGGTAGGCGTATAATTTTTTGGTCATTAAATCAAAAGCCCAGAAAACGAAAAAGAGGAAAATTACAAAAGAAAAATAAACGCATAAATGCATTATACATGTGTGTCTGAAAAATACATAAACATATAGATGAATACACTGGTTTTACACATACTCATTTTCAAAACACATCACAAAATAAAAACTCAAAAAAAAGGAAAAAGAAGAAAAAATTTAAGCTCAGCAAACTTTTTAAAAAAAAAAAGGAAAAGAAAAATATAGAAGTTTCTAACGAGGACAGCAAACCTAAAGAGACACAAAAAAAAAAGGAAAAAAATTAATGTTGAATGAATAGTAATTTTGAAGGTTAACTTTTTATATAATAGTGATACAGAGAAAATTGTTTGAGATGCTTTATTATATCCTATATATACAATAAGTAATAAGATAAATACGTAAAGGGGAAAAAAAAACATATACTATTTGACTTTGTAAGTTTGATCTCAGTTTTTTTCATTATTTTTTTATTGATGATTAATTGCAATAGTTTAATTGGACTACTGAACATAAGAACGGTGACTATATTTTTTTATTTTTTAGCAAAACCACTAATTGTTGAGAAAAACCGAAATAAATTTTGTAACTTATATAATTTTCATACTTTGGTGATTTAGATTTACAATAACATAACATTATTATTAAAAGGAGTTAAATTTAACAACATATATAATAATATATTAAACTTGAAAAGGGAAGTTGTCAGTTCATAGAATCAAACCAAACAAAATATAAAAGTATTATTAAGAGTTAGTTAACAAGAAAATGAAACATGGATAAAAAGCTTTAACATTATATAATCTGTTCGACTCAATTGTACCAACTTAAAAGATTTGAGTGCTGGTGAAAAGTGTAAATGCTAAAGATTAACTTTTATCTTTAATAATGCCCCGACATTTTTTCAGATGGTAAGTTTATAGTAAGCACTTGCGTGTGTATTAGTTTGTATTAAAGTTTACATTGAAATCTTTGATTCGATACCCATATTAGTATATTATTTTATTTACAAATAGTTCCTATATTATGGAAAGAGGGAAAGGAACAAAAGTATACAAATGAATTTGTGTTAAAAATAATTGTACTCCTACTAGTTTCAATTTCAATTTCAATTTCAACTGTATAATCAGTTATGCACACAAAGGATTTGTTTGGCATCCAATTATAAATGGGTGGATTTATACATAGATTTAAAATTCAAATTTTATATAGTTGTCAAGATTTGATTGTACTATGTGGAGGTAATGATTAAAATGATATAATAGTTCAAGTTAAATCAAATATGTAGTTATATGTGATGTTACTATGTGTCCAAAAGTTAAAATTTAAATTAGCTAATAAATTCAAGGTGTTTTTAATTGGTAGCCAAACATTGTGAAAGAACAGGGGTGGGAGGACAAAAGTGGAAAAGTAAAAAATGGTGAACTAATAGCCACATACTCTTTTATATATATAGGATGTTGGCGGCCTCTTTTAGGTAGCCCTTCTATGGAACTATATGGCAAGCCTCTATTGGGCACATGGAGAGCCTTTCAATAGACACTATAGAATACATGATCTTTTAGGTATTTTCCCAAAGTGCTCTATAATGACACTTGACTATAAATAAAAAGGGGTCACATATAAGAAACTACATTTGATTTTATGACTCGATTTTTTCCCCATAAAAATGAGTTTTTGGCCTTTACATTAGATGACTCATTTTCTATCAGGCTAAACAGAGCTTTATAAGAGAGGCTGACTACCAATAACAAGCTATCACATGTATGAAATCATATGTAGTTTTCTGATTATGTGCTTATAATTGGTAATTGACTGTATATTATGGAACTCTATTTGACTCAATAGAAATACTGTGAGGATGAGGTGATGGAGGAAAAACTTCTAAATTTTGGTTCCCCCCCCCACTTGGAAATGCCTTATTGTGTGTAAAAAATTTAGAGAAATTATAACGAGCAAAAAGGTAGCATGAGTGTTAAATTTTAGGATTCATATGGAAACCCATTTTTTCATTGGTCCAAGTAGAATTTTTCTATATACTGTCCACTTGTCACTAATCAAGTAGCTACATTCAAATTACAAAATAAGAATAATTGGGATCATTGAGACTGATTCCCAAACATGTCCTAAAATTTTGAAATGTGGGACTGTAGTTCAACATTTCTCAATTATAATTTTTTAGAATTTTGAACGCGATTGATACGAAATGGTAAAAAAGAAAATATTTTTCAAATTTCATGGAATTTCAATTGCGTTTCTATTTGTCAATCAAACACACAAAGATGGAAAACTTTTCAGGAATTTGAAATGTTTCCATGAATTTTAGTGTAAATAATAATGAGTTAAAAATATGGTTTCAAAAATAATAATAATAATGAGTTTCAAATACTTTGTCATACAAATAGAGTTTTTGTCATGCCCCCTCTAGTTTTACTATATTTCTTCAAATATCTTATATTAATTTATAAATTCTCAAGCAGAAGCTTTCATACACACAGTGGGGACGGGACATACAATAGAAGTGTATTTGTCCTGTTAAATAAAATAAAGCTTGTTATTTAAAATAGCAAGTTGTTACATTTTAAAGAATCATTAAACTATATTTTTCAATAAAAACTGAAGAACACAACAAGTATATTAATATAGCTCATTGATAAAAAACAAGTATAGCTCGTTGATTTAAAAAAAAAAACACAAAGCCTAATCATTAAAAAGCTTTTAACTTGAAAAGTAAACTTCAAATCATTATAAAGATTATTTATATATATATATTATAAGATATATATATTATAGAGAGGTGGACATACTTATAAATACAAAAGATATTAAGTTCATAACTGCTTTCGTCATATCTTTAAAGACAGGTTTCCACATACATGCAAAACTCTACTTCAGTTCGCGAGCATGCTCTAACTCATGGCTTGCCTTACTTTTCAAATATCATATCTTCAATCATCTAAAAAAATTATAAAAAGTGATAGTGAGTACAAAGTACTCAGTGAGTAACAAAACCCTTTGATTCACCTTTTATTTGAAAGATTTATTTTCAAGAAAACCATTAAATGTACAGAGCTTTTCAATGCACAAGATGGCACTATCACTAGTTAAACTACTATCCATTGTACTCTTAAGATTCATATCAATTCAATCATGACCATATACAATTAAGTAAATCCATATTCGAATCTTAGAGCTTGTTTGAAGCTCTTTATTTTTGTAATTTATAAAGAGAATTTATAATGAGTGGAAATGAGTAGTGGAGATTTAATTCAAGTTTAAAATGTGTGGTAATTGTTGAGTAGTTGTCAAATCAATAGTTAAATCATAGTAGGTGAATTTATAAAAATAAAAAATAAAGAGGTTCAAACAACCCTTTAGTTGACTTCTACCGAAATTCCAAACAATTCAATATAATTACAATTCAAATATCACACTAATTGTCGTCCATCTCAGTATTATTAGATGACTCTTAGTATCGCAACAAAGCAAAGCAAATACAAAATGGGTAGAGCATCAACTAGTGATTCAATTGTAATAATTAATCTTTTTTTTAATGCATCAAAATTCATGTTCATCTCATGGAAAACTTCAATCAAAAGCCATGCTTATCGTATCAAAACTTCATGAATACTAAAAGAGAATCAAAGTATTAGTTACTCACATTTTTAACTTGATTTTTCAAAAGATTCATTGAATTGTTGACAAATGCCTTCAAAACCTTCATTTTCCTTGATCAAAGCGGTATTTCAAGTCGTATTTCTTATATATATATATATATATATATACACACACACATATATGAGGGAGGGTTATTTCCAAAGGCAAGACTAAAGGTTTGGAAGGTTTTAGGAGTTGTTTTTCTTCCTTTATCATTTTTGGACGAATTTTCCCCTTTTTATACATTTGAAAGGCTTGGCATTGATTAAGAGATGAGACAATTGACATATATATGGAGACAGGGTCGTAGAGAGGGAGAGGAAGAGGAAGAGGGAAAGGAATAGGGTCGGTTGGGAGGTTTGAGGAAATCTTCATCCTCCATTCTCTATTCATAATCTTAAAAAATATCTATATTTAGTTGTTTTTAATAAACTTTTGAGTTTCGCTAACCAGGACGAGACACGTCGCGGGGCGTGGCGCCATACACTTGGAAGGTATGACAGTAAATTGCTCGAGAAGTCCTTATATTTTGAGTTGTCTTATGATCAAGTCATAACATTTTGATTCTCGTTACTTGAGCCATTTCACTTAATGGGATTTTATAATTAGGTTATCAACTGTAAGAATGCTAACTAATAACCACATTTTTTACCTTTAGGCTCTCTTGAGTTACAATTCTTTGAATTCTTGTGACATTTCAAACTGTTATTCAATCATCGTCAAAATAACATTTACATTATCAATAGCAAACTCATGTGGTTAACAATTACACTATCAATAGCAAAATTGCATGGTTAATCCATCACTGTTAATATATTGTCAATAATCACCTTCTAATTTCAATTCATTGGCAAAATACCGATCGTATTGTCAATAATCATCTTCTAATTCTTGGTATTTAATTGAGTAGCAATCTTGAAACAATTCAATATGATTATATTGCCATAGTCTAAATCTTGGCGTTTACTTGAGTGGCAATTCCTTGTAATTCTATCTGATCATGTTGTTATATTCTACTTTTAGACGTTTAATTGAGTACTAATTTTGTATTCTTAGATTGAGGTAAGAAATGTGTCGTTTTATTACCAAAATAACTATCATGTTACTTAATTTCTTCTTAAAATTTTGTGAGATGTTATAGTTTTTTCTATTTGTACAAACATGTCTACAAAAACTCATACAAATTGAGGAGTGATTGAAATCTATTTTTTTCAACAGTTTTCACCACATTACTTAAAAAATCAAGTCTCATTATGTCACACAATTCTATATAATTTTTTTTGTGCAAAATATATATGTCCAAAAGGAAACTATATTCACATTACACATTCTACTAATTACACCACATTATATTTGCGCTAAATATCCTTAGACTGTATTTTTATTATATTTGTATTAAAAACTTTTTATTTTCATTTCATTATTACCAAAAACTTTCTATTAATTCCCTTGACAACACCTTTCTTCTTCAAAAATCTTATTAATCTACTTTAAATTAATGATAATATATATACCTTTTGATTTTCTTTATATTTTTTTATCCATTTTAAATATTTAGAGGTCTTTAACAGTGAAATTTTATATAGCAAAAAGTTATAAAAAATGTGATAATTATTGGGAGATTTAAAAAAAAAAGGCGAAAGAAAAGCCGTGGACATAAATGTGACAATTAGTAAAGATTAGAGGCATTTAAAGTAAATAAAATGTAGCGTGATTAGTATAAAATATGATATTAATATAATCACCTATGTACAAATAGACTTTTCCATACAAATATCACGAATGGCTCAGACGTCATAAGAAACTTGGGCCCGCTTCAAGTGGAATTCAATTTCCCAACATTAATTTTCATTCAAACTCGTTTCCAACTTTATATTTACCCATTAAAATAATATTTTAAAACATAAATGCTTAATTTTCCCTTATCACATGTTTTTTTAAAAAAAATTTACTATTCACAAAATCACGTGTGCTCTTCCATCACTACGGGTTTTTAAATTAAAGTTAGATAGCGAGTCCTTGTTGTCACATATATAGTTAAATGAGTTTCCTTTTAGAAAGAAAAATTTTAGAGGACATGAAAAAAGAACATTATTATGTGGTATATTTATATTGAATAATGAAAAAATAGTCATGTAAGCTCACCTAATAAATGTGTGTTACATTAAAATATCACTTAATAATAGAAAATGTCACTTAATAATGTCCCATTTTGATATTGCTATTTTAGAAAAGTTATATATCAACAAATGCCCACTCCAGTACAAACGGCCCAGATCGTTTTTGATTTTCCATTGGTTGAGTGATCAAGACAGTCGTATATCAGTGCTCGTGCGAACGCCACACTGTGCCGAAGGCAGTGGAGGTGCTTTAGGTTTTCTGGTGTTTCTCCAATTTCGTCTTCAAGAAGAGCAGAAAAATCAAAGACTAGGCAGCCATGACTGGTAATTTTTGTCAAGTTTTCATCTTTTTCAGTTAATGTAGAAATATCGAATCTTTCAGTCACCTCTGTAGTGCGAGTCGTGTCATTCATTCTGGTTGCTTTATTGTGTAATTACTGGATTTTTTAAGACTTCTAACTCTCTATTTATGTACGATACTGATGCAAGTTTGAATTTAGATCGTTAAAATTAGTCTGGGAATGGTTGTTCAAAAGCCGAATAGTTTTGGCAAGTGGGCGATTTATTTCTCAAGGTTTTAGGCGCGCTGAAGCTATAGACCAATCCATATTTTTGTTTCTTCTTCAATTTTGGGATGTGTCTATCGTTAATTTTTATCTAATTTTCCTTTTGAATGATGGTTCAGAAATTGAAACCATATGGTAGGATTGTTGACTGATCAACTTGGGCAGATATATGCCCTCACGCATGTGTCTGGGTGTGATTTGGAACTTTAAGTTGGATTGGAAGGGGGACAAAATGTACCCTCCCTGAAGATCGGGTGTTTGGAAACTCATTTTGGAGAAAGTCTTTCCAATCTCAGTTTCAATTTCTTAATCATTTTGAAGTATTACCAGTACTCCTCAACGTGTGAAGTAGAGCACTGAATCGATTGTTCAAACTTCACAAGGTCTTTAAGAGCATCTCCAATGCATAGTGATAGCCACGGAATAACATGAAAATTGGCAAAAAAGATCTCTTATTTGACACAGTAAATGCTTGATATTGTCATAGTTTATCCAATTAATAAATTTCTCTCTCATCTTTTTTCAAAATACCTAATAATAACTTGCCATATATACAATGTGGACATTGTTGCATTAGAGAGTTTATTGAATGTAATATCAATGTTCTTTGCCACACATACACCATCAACATTGTTGCATTGAAGATGCTCTAACTGGAAACTTTTTATCATGTTTTACTTCTATGTAATGAACTTAATGTATCCAATTTTTTATTATGTCAAAATTTCAGATGATGTCTGAATCTAATCACATTTATATCTTTTCATTAAAAAAACTCTGATAGATTATAAGCAGGAGCAGGAGATGGAGCTTGAAGCGCTGGAAGCCATTCTTATGGACGATTTTAAAGGTCTCTGTAGCTACATTGAAATGTCATCATATGTTTCTTTACATATTTTTGGCTAATATATCTGAATCCTATCGTTTAATCAATTCTAGTGGATTCATTATACCAGAAATTCACTCCAGTGAAAGTGGAATAAGCACTTCTAACAGATGCTTTCAGATTACATTGTCTCCTCAGGTAGTTCTCTGATTTCTTTACAGAGTGCTTCCTTACATAAGTTACATTATGTCAGGATTTAAGCTCTCATGTTCCCTAATAATGAACACTCAGTGGGGAAAAATGGAAAAGAAAAGAAATAAATAACTTTACTGGAAACAAGCTATTCCAAAATAGTCTAGGACTTCTGTACAGCAGGCTATAAGTTTCACTAAAAGAATAAAGCAGAATATCATAACCTGCGGTAAAGATCAATTATATTTGGACTTTTACATCAACATGCAGCTCATTGGCCCTTTGCTTTCTTTAAACTTCTTTTGTTTTGCAACAGGACGATGAAGCAGATGACCTAGCAAATCCTTCAGGTTTTTTAAATGGACATGCGTAGTTATTCCGAGCTGCTTGTCAGTTTTCATATCATTTGGTGTATTTTCCTATCAAATTAATAACTGTTCCCAAATCTGTTGCAGTTCAACTAGCCTTGATCTTCTCACATACGGACAATTATCCTGATGAACCCCCACTTCTTAATGTTAAAAGGTCAGTGGTTGTATCTTCATGTAACAGAATAACTGTATTGGTTAATATATACGTTGATTTCATTTCTCAATGGAATTGCGGTTCTGATTGTACTTCGTACTTCAAGAATTTGACTTTGATCTAAAACTTATGTAATCACAAATTAACATGGTGTGCCTACGAATATATACTTATTTTGTTTATTATTCTGTTTTAAGTGAGATTCAAAGTTCTCCCCCATTTATGCTTAAAGCCACAAATTTCTGCTTATACATAATCTTAAATCGTCCATAAATTTAAATAGTTCTCTACCATTTATGCCTAAAGCCACAAAGTTCTCTTAACATGTCCAGTAAACCTCATATGTCATACCTGATACCCCTAACTGTAAATCTGTGTGGTATTACTTTAATCAGTCAAACTATCTTTATAGGATGCTAGTAGGTCTAGACAGTTATTCTCAACTACTATCCTATGTTTATTGCCCAGGTTAGATCAACAAATTCTCAACTATTTGGATGCTTTAGGCTACTTGCATTCCTTTCTTTAATTTACATTTGTATATACATTTGAAACTGTTAAAAACTCCCATATATTTGAAGTTGTTCTCTTGCCCTGTTTGCAGTTTAAAAGGAATCCAGCCGGCAGATCTTAAAGTGCTGAAGGAAAAGCTTGAACAAGAGGTAGATTTTCAATCCTGCAGGAATAATTTGGAGAACATTTCTATTCAGATGCTGGAGTTTCAGAGAATGCCTATCCTTCAAAATTTAATGAACAAATTTAGGCTGGAGTTCTATATAAATTTTTTTTTCCCAGTGAACCTAAAGCAACACTAGGACATTCAGAGGAAAAAGTAGAAATACTGGGTGATTTTCAGAACACATTTATCTGAAGTCATTATTAGAGATGGAAGCCTCTTGATTTGATAACTGAAAGGATGTGCATTTGATGAAATATATGGATAAGCTTGAAATATTCTTATCTTATTCTTGACCTTGTGTTTTATGTTCACAATGTTGTGCTACCAAATATTGCATCTTGCCTTGTTCTCTAATGCTCTTATTATGCAGGCATCTGAAAATCTTGGTATGGCAATGATTTACACATTGGTCACATCAGCTAAAGATTGGTTATCTGAAAAATTTGCTGAGGACACTGGCACAAATGCTGAAGAAGATTCAGCTGTGAAAGATGATGTCAGTATGGTTATTTGCCCTGCTTATAGTTTAAGTTCTGTCCTAAAGTCTCATATTCCCTTCTTCAATAGTCAGTAGGTCATGCATTAGTTTGATTCAGTTTTAAGCTCTTCAGTTCTGTTAAATATTTACATGTTTTTGCTGTGGTTTTGGTGTCTGGTGACATCAGTTATGGCTTAAATTAAATATTATCACTTATCACAAATAATACATGATCGTTTTCCTTGGATCGTAATGCGGATATGCTGCCTATATGTAAAATTGTGCAAACATTTATAGTAAGCATGCACCATGTATTGTTAGTTCCTGTTCATTGCTAGCCCCGTGCGATCCTTTTCTGATATATTCACCCTGCTAATACAATATGCTTATCAGAAAAAATATTCAATTCAAGTGAAGATTCATTCTTTAGTGGCCAATTGGTGAAACGCCAATTGGCATATTTAGTATTCCGTTATCTGGTGATTATATCATTTAAATTCAATCATTTCACTGTCAAGCCTTCACCTTTATGTGCCTGTTTTCTATTCAGATAGTCATACCACATGGAGAACCGGTTACTGTTGAAACATTCACGGCATGGAGAGAGAGATTCGAAGCGGAATTAGCACTGGAAAGAGCAAAGTAAGTGGTGTTTAATTCTCCGTTTCAAATTCAAATCATAATTTTAACTACCATTGATTTGACAAATGTTCAATTACAACCATACGTTTCAAATCTTCATTAAGTCTCCACCACCGATTTTACCTTCATTATATTTTTTTCTCCTTATAATTTGAACTCATAACGAGAATCAAACACCCATGACTAGCAAGTAACAGATGACAAATTTTCCCCAGTTTCCAAAGTAGGCAAAAATATGAACCTTGTCTTCACGAATTCAACATAGAGCAAAATCTTTATGTTTCAACTTTCAACCTGACCATTCATCAGTGAGACTGCAGATGTGAAAACAATCAAGACCATAAGATGTTACTCTTACTCTAAGAGAAGATAATTTTGTACTTTTTATTCTATGCAAGTAAGGAATTAACTTCTATCTGCAGTCAGTAGATCATGTTGAAGCTGAGAGGATACTATTTCAAATTCTGGGGAATGGAATGACATGCATTTGTTTATATTAGCTTGTTATCTTACTAAACACTTTTCATGTGTAAACTTGTAGGTTAATGCCTGATTCAGCCCTTGCTGCACCAAAGGAAAAGAAGCTTACTGGCAGACAGTGGTTTGAAAGTGGAAGAGCTTCCTCGGTACTTTTATCTTCCTTGCTATTTGTTTATCATGAAAGTTTTAAATGATATCTACACATGGTGTTAGTCATAATCTGAATACTAGGGTAAGAAATGTATAAGTTGATGTGGTTTTTTTTATAGTGAACATATTTGGCAAAGCTCCAGATATCCAAATACAAACTGCTACAGAATACGCTGTTTCCTTTCTCCCTTGTTTTTTGGCATTTCAAATTGTATAGTATTCGATTGGAGCGGTTGGGTTGGCATGATAGAAGTTGTCTTTCGTTGTTTGACTTGTGTAGACCTTTTTTTTTTTTGCCGTTTAGGGATGCTCTCTTGCTTAATTCAGAGGGTGTTTGATCCTCTTTTTCAAAACAAATTATAATTCCACCTACCACTAATTTGACCACTGATTTGATAATTGATCATCTATAACCACAACAAACTTTCATTAAATCTACACCACTCATTTCACCTCATTATAATTTCTCATTATAAGTCAATATGAATAATTAGAATCAAACAGCCACTCAGTCTTGTCAAACTCAAGAATAATCATTTGTTAGACAATGAATATATACTGTAGCAAAAACTAAATGACTGAATTAACCTTTTCTTCTTTGCACAGAAAGGTGCAGCCCCAGTTGCTGAAGATTCTGATGAAGATGAGGAAGATGTCGACTTTGATGATGAGGACTTTGAAGGTGATTTATAATTCTATTTTTGTTTCTTTCTTCTTTTCCTTGTTCTGACAAAATGTGATAGATTGTAACTACACTTTTTTCGGGTGGTTGCAGATGATGAAGAAGACATGCTTGAGCACTATCTAGCTGAAAAATCTGACTCGTCTGCTCATTCTTCAAGGAGAGGTAACTAACTGTAGACAGTGGGAGCACTACTGCCCTTTGCACATCCAATGAACCTTCTATGTTGTTTGATTCTGATACCTTAACGAGATATACCATTGTGGACTGGGGCCTAACTCAAGTGGCATCAGATTGAGATTTTTCAACTGAGACGAGCTTGCGTTGAAGAATTTTATATATACACGGAGTGTACTAGTATCCTATAATTTTTGGCAACTAAGTTTAAAACGGATGATAGCTCATCCATGTAATCGTTATGAACCTTAATAAGCATTTTTGGCAACATAGATTAGTTGGGCTTGGGGAGATGAAATGATATATGCGCATTGAACTCATTTTCCATTGTATTCGCTCAGTTTGAACTGACCGGCAATTTTGATTTGGTAATCGAAAAGCTATAGTTTGGTTTCCGGGAATGTGGCAGAGGAGGTTTTTTTGGATAAATTCGAATGGGTTAAATACCTTTATGAAAACTTGTTGAAGTAATTTAATACGGTGTACTTCATCCTACAGATTGGGGTATCCGCCGGTTAAGTTTTACCAATGAAATAAACAACACAAAGCCAGTCAAGAACTCATTTGTGAGTTTTATTGTTCAACTTAGATAACAAACTGGGACTTTAAAACCAACCTTGAGTTCTTAATGGACTTTGAGCAATGAGTTAGATGCTTTTAGAGCGTTGAAGTTCTTTCTGAGTATTTACCTGTTATTACTTGACGCTCCGTGAAGATGAATTTTTAGTGGAAGCTGTTAGTACCTTACGCTAACAGTTGAAACATGCTAAAAGAAATATTACTGCACTCAATTCTCGGAGCCAACCTGAATCTCTGCACTCAATTCTCGGAGCCAACCGAAGTCTCGCAAGGAAGTAAAAGTGGTGCATCATGCAGTAGGACAAACCGAGAGTCGAGCCAACTATGATTGACTAATCGGCCTGAAATTCAAAAACCCTGAGGACCCGGGGAATTACTTTGACAAAGATGACCTGGACAATCTCAAAAAATTAGAGCAACAGTACTATCTGAAGGTGAAATTCTAAAGAACCGATGGTAGTTTCTATTAAGGAATTAATACAATTATAAAATGCAAGTTCCTTAACAGAATTATAAAATGCAAGTTCCTTAACAGAACCGGCATTGCTTTTGTAGAACAACTTATATTTGGAGAGACTCAAATTTGCAACTTACCATGGTGGAAACAACTTGGACTTGTCATTATGATGGCTCAAATATCTCATGGCAAGCAGCGAATCTCGGCATGCAATGAGAAGACAAACTAACTTTGAAAGACGGGCACATCTACTGTTTACTTTGAAAAAACATTTTTCTCTGCTAAAGGAATTAAAGTCTGACAAGTAAAGTGGTTGTTATTGTATCGTGTCCCTTGAGTAAGAATTTTGTAAAGCTTCCTACGGCCAAAGAAGGAGCTCATTTTCCCCGTTTGTGTATCATCGGATTGGCTATCCAAAATGTCTATTTTTTCTACTCGTGCCCAGGTAACTGCAAGTAGCATGTTGTGGCCATTTACTTGAACACTAACAAAAATATTTTTGGCATCGCCTTTTATGAGGATCCTTAGTATCAAAACTTGTTTTGCTGACCCGACGATCCAACGTGATGATCTATGACCCTAAAAACAGTCTTTTCTAGTTTGCTATTAGACTTGCGTCTAAAATACCTGGGTCTGCTGCATCACATCTCAATCATCAAGTTTGTAGAATTCACATTTACATTGACATGATAAAACTCCATATGTATATGGAGAACAAATCTAAATTATCTTCAAATCAAGATTACACATAATATTAATCCCGTCTTCCAGCACGGGAGATCATTTTTAACACTACCCTAGCATAAATAACTGCGAGAAAATTTTTGGCAGTCCAGAGGACCCAACTCGATGCTATGCGGTAGAGAAAAGGCAAGTGGATAAAGAAAGAG